>JAJLRB010001221.1:0-64724 GCA_020976825.1 Odocoileus hemionus | reverse complement strand
CATAAAGCCTGGGTGTGATGTCATATATAGTGCATAATGTGCCATGCCTATAGTATGTGTGACATAATACATAGATTTGTGTTATATCGCTGATAGAAAGTGTTTGATCGAACAAATACAGATACGGAGGGTGTGATGTCAGATATACTGTTTTTATCGTCTCAACACAGTGGGTTTTATGTCAAATATATTGGATATGGATTCACAAACCCAGTGGGTATGACGTTACAGATAAAGTGGCTGTGATGTCAGAGGTATAGGGGATGAGATGTCATAAACCGTGGATATGATGTCACATATAGGAGATCTGATGTCATGAATGCAGTGGCTGTGATGTCATAAAAGCTGAGGATTCATGTCATAAAATGTGAATGTGATGTCATGTAGAGTGTGCATGATGTCATATGTATGCCAAGTGTGATGATTTCCATACTTGTTGTGATATCATCGATACAGAGTTTGTGACGACCCAGATACAGTGGCTGTGATGTCAAATATAACGGGTGACATGGCATGTGTAGTAGGTATCATTTCATGAAAGCAGTATGGGTGCTATCATATATATTGGATATGATGTAATCAATATACTGGGTGTGATGTCATATATTTACGTGTCTGATGGCATAAAGAGTTCAGGTGATGTCATGCATACTGAATATGATGCCCTACTTAGAGTGTGTGTGATGTCATACAGAGAGTGTGTGTGGTATAATTGATACACTGGGTTTGATGACACAGATACCGTGGAGGTAGTGTCAGATATAGTGGGAGAGATGGCAGATATAACATTTATGTTGTTTTGTGTGTGTGGTCATATATAGTGTGTGTGATGTCATGAATGCAGTGGATGTAAGGTGATGACTACAATGGCGTGAGTTCCTAAAGAGTGGATGTGACGATATGTTTAGTGCATAAGATGTCATACATAAAGTGGGTGTGATATCATACAAACTGTTGGTCAGAGGTCATCAATAGGGTGGATTAAATGTCAGATATAGTGGGAGTGATGTCATGAGTGCAGTGCATGTGATGTCATAAATAATCTGTGATGTCATAAAATGTGGATTTGATGCCTTATGGAGTGTATATGATGGTATACATGTAGTGGGTGTGAGGTCATACATACAAAGGGTGTGATATCATCGAACGAGTGGGTGTGATGACACAGATATAGTGGCTGAGATGTTAAAAATATAGTGAAATGTGCTGTCGTATACAACGGATATGATGTCATTTTGCATAGCGCATGAGATATCATAAATAAGGTTGGTGTGATATCCTCAATACAGTGGATGTGATGACCCAGATACAGTTGATACAATTTCAAATAGAGTGGGTGTGATGAACTTGAAACTGTGTTTTGATGTCATAAACTGCGGATGTGATGTCTTGTATGGTGCAAACGTTGCCATACATATGCCGAGTGTGATTTCATGCAAAGAGTGGGCGTGATATCATTGGAGAGGTTGTGTTGGCAAAGAAACAGTGGGGGCAATGTCTGGTACAGTGGGTGTGATGTCATGCCTGAAGTGGATGTGGCAACATAAATCCTGTGGTTTGGTGTGACAGAGTGGATATGATGTCATCTGAAGTGGAAATGATGTCATATATATGGCGAGTGTGGTGTCAACAACACACAGTGTTGTGATGTCATACATTGTGGATATGATATCATAAATAGAGTGGATAGGATGTCACACGTATACTGGTTGTGATATGACACATAGTGTGGCTGTGATATCAAGGGTAGAGTGGGTGTGATAACACAGATACAGTGGACGTGAAGTCAGATATAGTGGATGTGACGTCTGGTATAGTGGACTTGATGTCATAAATAAAGTGGTGTGAGGTCATAAAGAGTGGATGTGATGCCATATGTAGTACATATGATGTCATACATATAGTGGCTGTGATGTCATACGTACACTGGGTTAGATAAAATTGGTACATTGCGTGTGTTGACACAGATACAATGCGTGTGAAGTCCGACGTAGAGGCTGTGAAGTTACACAATGTTTATGTTGTTATAACACTGCGTGTAATGCCATATGAAGTGGATATGTCAGAAGCTTAGAGTGTGTGATGTCATAGATAAAGTCATTGTGTAATGTCACATATATAGTGAATGTGATATCATACACAGTAGATGACATGTCATATCGTATATAGTCCGTGTGATGTCATGAATAGAGTGCATGTGATGTCATAAATACTAAGGATTGTTGTCATACAGTGTGGATATGATGTCATGTGTAGTGCATATGATGGCATACATATGCCACCTGTGAATTATTATATAGTTGGTGTGATGTCGTCGACAAAGTGTGTTTGATGACATATACAGTGGATGTGATGGCAGTTATAACGGGTTTCAAGACAGATATAGAGCTTGTGTAGTCATACACACAGAGTGGATGAGATCATATACAGTGGATATGATGTTATAAACATAGTGGATGCAATGACAGATAAACAATGGTATGATGACATCAAGAGTGGATTTGATGTCATATAAAGTGCCTATAGTGTCATACAAGCAGTGGGTGTGATTACACTCGTACATAGGGTGTAATATAATCATTCAAATGAGTGTGATTACACCAATATTGTGGGTGTGATTTCGGATAGAGTGATTGAGTTATCATTCAAACACCATGTGAGATATCACATATACTGAGTATGATGTCAAAAACATAGTAGATGTCTTGTCAGTTATAGCGGCAGTGGTGTCACAAGTATAGTGTATGTGATGTCATAAACAGTGGATGTAATATTATGAATAGAGTCGATGGAAGTCATGAATACGGTCTTGTGATGTCAGAAAGAGTCGGTTTGATGTCACATAGAATTCATATCATGTCCTACATATAGTGGGTTTGATGTCACAGATATTGCAGGTGTGGTATAATCAATACACTGCAAGTAATGACGCAGCTACAGTGGATGCCATGTCAGATATACTGTGTGTGATGACATGAATACAAATGTGTGATATCATAGAGCGATGTGACGTCGTACGGAGTGAATGTGGTGTCATATGTACTTCATATGAAGTCATAAATATTGTGGCTCTGATATCATACAAACAATGTGGCTTATATCAAAAATAATCTCGATGTGATGACAGACATACTGTGGGTGTGCTGTCAGACATAATGGCTGAGATGTGAGACAGAGTAGCTTTGATGTCATGAACAGTGTGTTGTGATGTCATAAAGCCTGGGTGTGATGTCATATATAGTGCATAATGTGCCATGCCTATAGTATGTGTGACATAATACATAGATTTGTGTTATATCGCTGATAGAAAGTGTTTGATCGAACAAATACAGATACGGAGGGTGTGATGTCAGATATACTGTTTTTATCGTCTCAACACAGTGGGTTTTATGTCAAATATATTGGATATGGATTCACAAACCCAGTGGGTATGACGTTACAGATAAAGTGGCTGTGATGTCAGAGGTATAGGGGATGAGATGTCATAAACCGTGGATATGATGTCACATATAGGAGATCTGATGTCATGAATGCAGTGGCTGTGATGTCATAAAAGCTGAGGATTCATGTCATAAAATGTGAATGTGATGTCATGTAGAGTGTGCATGATGTCATATGTATGCCAAGTGTGATGATTTCCATACTTGTTGTGATATCATCGATACAGAGTTTGTGACGACCCAGATACAGTGGCTGTGATGTCAATATAAACGGGTGACATGGCATGTGTAGTAGGTATCATTTCATGAAAGCAGTATGGGTGCTATCATATATATTGGATATGATGTAATCAATATACTGGGTGTGATGTCATATATTTACGTGTCTGATGGCATAAAGAGTTCAGGTGATGTCATGCATACTGAATATGATGCCCTACTTAGAGTGTGTGTGATGTCATACAGAGAGTGTGTGTGGTATAATTGATACACTGGGTTTGATGACACAGATACCGTGGAGGTAGTGTCAGATATAGTGGGAGAGATGGCAGATATAACATTTATGTTGTTTTGTGTGTGTGGTCATATATAGTGTGTGTGATGTCATGAATGCAGTGGATGTAAGGTGATGACTACAATGGCGTGAGTTCCTAAAGAGTGGATGTGACGATATGTTTAGTGCATAAGATGTCATACATAAAGTGGGTGTGATATCATACAAACTGTTGGTCAGAGGTCATCAATAGGGTGGATTAAATGTCAGATATAGTGGGAGTGATGTCATGAGTGCAGTGCATGTGATGTCATAAATAATCTGTGATGTCATAAAATGTGGATTTGATGCCTTATGGAGTGTATATGATGGTATACATGTAGTGGGTGTGAGGTCATACATACAAAGGGTGTGATATCATCGAACGAGTGGGTGTGATGACACAGATATAGTGGCTGAGATGTTAAAAATATAGTGAATGTGCTGTCGTATACAACGGATATGATGTCATTTTGCATAGCGCATGAGATATCATAAATAAGGTTGGTGTGATATCCTCAATACAGTGGATGTGATGACCCAGATACAGTTGATACAATTTCAAATAGAGTGGGTGTGATGAACTTGAAACTGTGTTTTGATGTCATAAACTGCGGATGTGATGTCTTGTATGGTGCAAACGTTGCCATACATATGCCGAGTGTGATTTCATGCAAAGAGTGGGCGTGATATCATTGGAGAGGTTGTGTTGGCAAAGAAACAGTGGGGGCAATGTCTGGTACAGTGGGTGTGATGTCATGCCTGAAGTGGATGTGGCAACATAAATCCTGTGGTTTGGTGTGACAGAGTGGATATGATGTCATCTGAAGTGGAAATGATGTCATATATATGGCGAGTGTGGTGTCAACAACACACAGTGTTGTGATGTCATACATTGTGGATATGATATCATAAATAGAGTGGATAGGATGTCACACGTATACTGGTTGTGATATGACACATAGTGTGGCTGTGATATCAAGGGTAGAGTGGGTGTGATAACACAGATACAGTGGACGTGAAGTCAGATATAGTGGATGTGACGTCTGGTATAGTGGACTTGATGTCATAAATAAAGTGGTGTGAGGTCATAAAGAGTGGATGTGATGCCATATGTAGTACATATGATGTCATACATATAGTGGCTGTGATGTCATACGTACACTGGGTTAGATAAAATTGGTACATTGCGTGTGTTGACACAGATACAATGCGTGTGAAGTCCGACGTAGAGGCTGTGAAGTTACACAATGTTTATGTTGTTATAACACTGCGTGTAATGCCATATGAAGTGGATATGTCAGAAGCTTAGAGTGTGTGATGTCATAGATAAAGTCATTGTGTAATGTCACATATATAGTGAATGTGATATCATACACAGTAGATGACATGTCATATCGTATATAGTCCGTGTGATGTCATGAATAGAGTGCATGTGATGTCATAAATACTAAGGATTGTTGTCATACAGTGTGGATATGATGTCATGTGTAGTGCATATGATGGCATACATATGCCACCTGTGAATTATTATATAGTTGGTGTGATGTCGTCGACAAAGTGTGTTTGATGACATATACAGTGGATGTGATGGCAGTTATAACGGGTTTCAAGACAGATATAGAGCTTGTGTAGTCATACACACAGAGTGGATGAGATCATATACAGTGGATATGATGTTATAAACATAGTGGATGCAATGACAGATAAACAATGGTATGATGACATCAAGAGTGGATTTGATGTCATATAAAGTGCCTATAGTGTCATACAAGCAGTGGGTGTGATTACACTCGTACATAGGGTGTAATATAATCATTCAAATGAGTGTGATTACACCAATATTGTGGGTGTGATTTCGGATAGAGTGATTGAGTTATCATTCAAACACCATGTGAGATATCACATATACTGAGTATGATGTCAAAAACATAGTAGATGTCTTGTCAGTTATAGCGGCAGTGGTGTCACAAGTATAGTGTATGTGATGTCATAAACAGTGGATGTAATATTATGAATAGAGTCGATGGAAGTCATGAATACGGTCTTGTGATGTCAGAAAGAGTCGGTTTGATGTCACATAGAATTCATATCATGTCCTACATATAGTGGGTTTGATGTCACAGATATTGCAGGTGTGGTATAATCAATACACTGCAAGTAATGACGCAGCTACAGTGGATGCCATGTCAGATATACTGTGTGTGATGACATGAATACAAATGTGTGATATCATAGAGCGATGTGACGTCGTACGGAGTGAATGTGGTGTCATATGTACTTCATATGAAGTCATAAATATTGTGGCTCTGATATCATACAAACAATGTGGCTTATATCAAAAAATAATCTCGATGTGATGACAGACATACTGTGGGTGTGCTGTCAGACATAATGGCTGAGATGTGAGACAGAGTAGCTTTGATGTCATGAACAGTGTGTTGTGATGTCATAAAGCCTGGGTGTGATGTCATATATAGTGCATAATGTGCCATGCCTATAGTATGTGTGACATAATACATAGATTTGTGTTATATCGCTGATAGAAAGTGTTTGATCGAACAAATACAGATACGGAGGGTGTGATGTCAGATATACTGTTTTTATCGTCTCAACACAGTGGGTTTTATGTCAAATATATTGGATATGGATTCACAAACCCAGTGGGTATGACGTTACAGATAAAGTGGCTGTGATGTCAGAGGTATAGGGGATGAGATGTCATAAACCGTGGATATGATGTCACATATAGGAGATCTGATGTCATGAATGCAGTGGCTGTGATGTCATAAAAGCTGAGGATTCATGTCATAAAATGTGAATGTGATGTCATGTAGAGTGTGCATGATGTCATATGTATGCCAAGTGTGATGATTTCCATACTTGTTGTGATATCATCGATACAGAGTTTGTGACGACCCAGATACAGTGGCTGTGATGTCAAATATAACGGGTGACATGGCATGTGTAGTAGGTATCATTTCATGAAAGCAGTATGGGTGCTATCATATATATTGGATATGATGTAATCAATATACTGGGTGTGATGTCATATATTTACGTGTCTGATGGCATAAAGAGTTCAGGTGATGTCATGCATACTGAATATGATGCCCTACTTAGAGTGTGTGTGATGTCATACAGAGAGTGTGTGTGGTATAATTGATACACTGGGTTTGATGACACAGATACCGTGGAGGTAGTGTCAGATATAGTGGGAGAGATGGCAGATATAACATTTATGTTGTTTTGTGTGTGTGGTCATATATAGTGTGTGTGATGTCATGAATGCAGTGGATGTAAGGTGATGACTACAATGGCGTGAGTTCCTAAAGAGTGGATGTGACGATATGTTTAGTGCATAAGATGTCATACATAAAGTGGGTGTGATATCATACAAACTGTTGGTCAGAGGTCATCAATAGGGTGGATTAAATGTCAGATATAGTGGGAGTGATGTCATGAGTGCAGTGCATGTGATGTCATAAATAATCTGTGATGTCATAAAATGTGGATTTGATGCCTTATGGAGTGTATATGATGGTATACATGTAGTGGGTGTGAGGTCATACATACAAAGGGTGTGATATCATCGAACGAGTGGGTGTGATGACACAGATATAGTGGCTGAGATGTTAAAAATATAGTGAATGTGCTGTCGTATACAACGGATATGATGTCATTTTGCATAGCGCATGAGATATCATAAATAAGGTTGGTGTGATATCCTCAATACAGTGGATGTGATGACCCAGATACAGTTGATACAATTTCAAATAGAGTGGGTGTGATGAACTTGAAACTGTGTTTTGATGTCATAAACTGCGGATGTGATGTCTTGTATGGTGCAAACGTTGCCATACATATGCCGAGTGTGATTTCATGCAAAGAGTGGGCGTGATATCATTGGAGAGGTTGTGTTGGCAAAGAAACAGTGGGGGCAATGTCTGGTACAGTGGGTGTGATGTCATGCCTGAAGTGGATGTGGCAACATAAATCCTGTGGTTTGGTGTGACAGAGTGGATATGATGTCATCTGAAGTGGAAATGATGTCATATATATGGCGAGTGTGGTGTCAACAACACACAGTGTTGTGATGTCATACATTGTGGATATGATATCATAAATAGAGTGGATAGGATGTCACACGTATACTGGTTGTGATATGACACATAGTGTGGCTGTGATATCAAGGGTAGAGTGGGTGTGATAACACAGATACAGTGGACGTGAAGTCAGATATAGTGGATGTGACGTCTGGTATAGTGGACTTGATGTCATAAATAAAGTGGTGTGAGGTCATAAAGAGTGGATGTGATGCCATATGTAGTACATATGATGTCATACATATAGTGGCTGTGATGTCATACGTACACTGGGTTAGATAAAATTGGTACATTGCGTGTGTTGACACAGATACAATGCGTGTGAAGTCCGACGTAGAGGCTGTGAAGTTACACAATGTTTATGTTGTTATAACACTGCGTGTAATGCCATATGAAGTGGATATGTCAGAAGCTTAGAGTGTGTGATGTCATAGATAAAGTCATTGTGTAATGTCACATATATAGTGAATGTGATATCATACACAGTAGATGACATGTCATATCGTATATAGTCCGTGTGATGTCATGAATAGAGTGCATGTGATGTCATAAATACTAAGGATTGTTGTCATACAGTGTGGATATGATGTCATGTGTAGTGCATATGATGGCATACATATGCCACCTGTGAATTATTATATAGTTGGTGTGATGTCGTCGACAAAGTGTGTTTGATGACATATACAGTGGATGTGATGGCAGTTATAACGGGTTTCAAGACAGATATAGAGCTTGTGTAGTCATACACACAGAGTGGATGAGATCATATACAGTGGATATGATGTTATAAACATAGTGGATGCAATGACAGATAAACAATGGTATGATGACATCAAGAGTGGATTTGATGTCATATAAAGTGCCTATAGTGTCATACAAGCAGTGGGTGTGATTACACTCGTACATAGGGTGTAATATAATCATTCAAATGAGTGTGATTACACCAATATTGTGGGTGTGATTTCGGATAGAGTGATTGAGTTATCATTCAAACACCATGTGAGATATCACATATACTGAGTATGATGTCAAAAACATAGTAGATGTCTTGTCAGTTATAGCGGCAGTGGTGTCACAAGTATAGTGTATGTGATGTCATAAACAGTGGATGTAATATTATGAATAGAGTATGGAAGTCATGAATACGGTCTTGTGATGTCAGAAAGAGTCGGTTTGATGTCACATAGAATTCATATCATGTCCTACATATAGTGGGTTTGATGTCACAGATATTGCAGGTGTGGTATAATCAATACACTGCAAGTAATGACGCAGCTACAGTGGATGCCATGTCAGATATACTGTGTGTGATGACATGAATACAAATGTGTGATATCATAGAGCGATGTGACGTCGTACGGAGTGAATGTGGTGTCATATGTACTTCATATGAAGTCATAAATATTGTGGCTCTGATATCATACAAACAATGTGGCTTATATCAAAAATAATCTCGATGTGATGACAGACATACTGTGGGTGTGCTGTCAGACATAATGGCTGAGATGTGAGACAGAGTAGCTTTGATGTCATGAACAGTGTGTTGTGATGTCATAAAGCCTGGGTGTGATGTCATATATAGTGCATAATGTGCCATGCCTATAGTATGTGTGACATAATACATAGATTGTGTTATATATCGCTGATAGAAAGTGTTTGATCGAACAAATACAGATACGGAGGGTGTGATGTCAGATATACTGTTTTTATCGTCTCAACACAGTGGGTTTTATGTCAAATATATTGGATATGGATTCACAAACCCAGTGGGTATGACGTTACAGATAAAGTGGCTGTGATGTCAGAGGTATAGGGGATGAGATGTCATAAACCGTGGATATGATGTCACATATAGGAGATCTGATGTCATGAATGCAGTGGCTGTGATGTCATAAAAGCTGAGGATTCATGTCATAAAATGTGAATGTGATGTCATGTAGAGTGTGCATGATGTCATATGTATGCCAAGTGTGATGATTTCCATACTTGTTGTGATATCATCGATACAGAGTTTGTGACGACCCAGATACAGTGGCTGTGATGTCAAATATAACGGGTGACATGGCATGTGTAGTAGGTATCATTTCATGAAAGCAGTATGGGTGCTATCATATATATTGGATATGATGATGAAATCAATATACTGGGTGTGATGTCATATATTTACGTGTCTGATGGCATAAAGAGTTCAGGTGATGTCATGCATACTGAATATGATGCCCTACTTAGAGTGTGTGTGATGTCATACAGAGAGTGTGTGTGGTATAATTGATACACTGGGTTTGATGACACAGATACCGTGGAGGTAGTGTCAGATATAGTGGGAGAGATGGCAGATATAACATTTATGTTGTTTTGTGTGTGTGGTCATATATAGTGTGTGTGATGTCATGAATGCAGTGGATGTAAGGTGATGACTACAATGGCGTGAGTTCCTAAAGAGTGGATGTGACGATATGTTTAGTGCATAAGATGTCATACATAAAGTGGGTGTGATATCATACAAACTGTTGGTCAGAGGTCATCAATAGGGTGGATTAAATGTCAGATATAGTGGGAGTGATGTCATGAGTGCAGTGCATGTGATGTCATAAATAATCTGTGATGTCATAAAATGTGGATTTGATGCCTTATGGAGTGTATATGATGGTATACATGTAGTGGGTGTGAGGTCATACATACAAAGGGTGTGATATCATCGAACGAGTGGGTGTGATGACACAGATATAGTGGCTGAGATGTTAAAAATATAGTGAATGTGCTGTCGTATACAACGGATATGATGTCATTTTGCATAGCGCATGAGATATCATAAATAAGGTTGGTGTGATATCCTCAATACAGTGGATGTGATGACCCAGATACAGTTGATACAATTTCAAATAGAGTGGGTGTGATGAACTTGAAACTGTGTTTTGATGTCATAAACTGCGGATGTGATGTCTTGTATGGTGCAAACGTTGCCATACATATGCCGAGTGTGATTTCATGCAAAGAGTGGGCGTGATATCATTGGAGAGGTTGTGTTGGCAAAGAAACAGTGGGGGCAATGTCTGGTACAGTGGGTGTGATGTCATGCCTGAAGTGGATGTGGCAACATAAATCCTGTGGTTTGGTGTGACAGAGTGGATATATGATGTCATCTGAAGTGGAAATGATGTCATATATATGGCGAGTGTGGTGTCAACAACACACAGTGTTGTGATGTCATACATTGTGGATATGATATCATAAATAGAGTGGATAGGATGTCACACGTATACTGGTTGTGATATGACACATAGTGTGGCTGTGATATCAAGGGTAGAGTGGGTGTGATAACACAGATACAGTGGACGTGAAGTCAGATATAGTGGATGTGACGTCTGGTATAGTGGACTTGATGTCATAAATAAAGTGGTGTGAGGTCATAAAGAGTGGATGTGATGCCATATGTAGTACATATGATGTCATACATATAGTGGCTGTGATGTCATACGTACACTGGGTTAGATAAAATTGGTACATTGCGTGTGTTGACACAGATACAATGCGTGTGAAGTCCGACGTAGAGGCTGTGAAGTTACACAATGTTTATGTTGTTATAACACTGCGTGTAATGCCATATGAAGTGGATATGTCAGAAGCTTAGAGTGTGTGATGTCATAGATAAAGTCATTGTGTAATGTCACATATATAGTGAATGTGATATCATACACAGTAGATGACATGTCATATCGTATATAGTCCGTGTGATGTCATGAATAGAGTGCATGTGATGTCATAAATACTAAGGATTGTTGTCATACAGTGTGGATATGATGTCATGTGTAGTGCATATGATGGCATACATATGCCACCTGTGAATTATTATATAGTTGGTGTGATGTCGTCGACAAAGTGTGTTTGATGACATATACAGTGGATGTGATGGCAGTTATAACGGGTTTCAAGACAGATATAGAGCTTGTGTAGTCATACACACAGAGTGGATGAGATCATATACAGTGGATATGATGTTATAAACATAGTGGATGCAATGACAGATAAACAATGGTATGATGACATCAAGAGTGGATTTGATGTCATATAAAGTGCCTATAGTGTCATACAAGCAGTGGGTGTGATTACACTCGTACATAGGGTGTAATATAATCATTCAAATGAGTGTGATTACACCAATATTGTGGGTGTGATTTCGGATAGAGTGATTGAGTTATCATTCAAACACCATGTGAGATATCACATATACTGAGTATGATGTCAAAAACATAGTAGATGTCTTGTCAGTTATAGCGGCAGTGGTGTCACAAGTATAGTGTATGTGATGTCATAAACAGTGGATGTAATATTATGAATAGAGTCGATGGAAGTCATGAATACGGTCTTGTGATGTCAGAAAGAGTCGGTTTGATGTCACATAGAATTCATATCATGTCCTACATATAGTGGGTTTGATGTCACAGATATTGCAGGTGTGGTATAATCAATACACTGCAAGTAATGACGCAGCTACAGTGGATGCCATGTCAGATATACTGTGTGTGATGACATGAATACAAATGTGTGATATCATAGAGCGATGTGACGTCGTACGGAGTGAATGTGGTGTCATATGTACTTCATATGAAGTCATAAATATTGTGGCTCTGATATCATACAAACAATGTGGCTTATATCAAAAATAATCTCGATGTGATGACAGACATACTGTGGGTGTGCTGTCAGACATAATGGCTGAGATGTGAGACAGAGTAGCTTTGATGTCATGAACAGTGTGTTGTGATGTCATAAAGCCTGGGTGTGATGTCATATATAGTGCATAATGTGCCATGCCTATAGTATGTGTGACATAATACATAGATTTGTGTTATATCGCTGATAGAAAGTGTTTGATCGAACAAATACAGATACGGAGGGTGTGATGTCAGATATACTGTTTTTATCGTCTCAACACAGTGGGTTTTATGTCAAATATATTGGATATGGATTCACAAACCCAGTGGGTATGACGTTACAGATAAAGTGGCTGTGATGTCAGAGGTATAGGGGATGAGATGTCATAAACCGTGGATATGATGTCACATATAGGAGATCTGATGTCATGAATGCAGTGGCTGTGATGTCATAAAAGCTGAGGATTCATGTCATAAAATTGAATGTGATGTCATGTAGAGTGTGCATGATGTCATATGTATGCCAAGTGTGATGATTTCCATACTTGTTGTGATATCATCGATACAGAGTTTGTGACGACCCAGATACAGTGGCTGTGATGTCAAATATAACGGGTGACATGGCATGTGTAGTAGGTATCATTTCATGAAAGCAGTATGGGTGCTATCATATATATTGGATATGATGTAATCAATATACTGGGTGTGATGTCATATATTTACGTGTCTGATGGCATAAAGAGTTCAGGTGATGTCATGCATACTGAATATGATGCCCTACTTAGAGTGTGTGTGATGTCATACAGAGAGTGTGTGTGGTATAATTGATACACTGGGTTTGATGACACAGATACCGTGGAGGTAGTGTCAGATATAGTGGGAGAGATGGCAGATATAACATTTATGTTGTTTTGTGTGTGTGGTCATATATAGTGTGTGTGATGTCATGAATGCAGTGGATGTAAGGTGATGACTACAATGGCGTGAGTTCCTAAAGAGTGGATGTGACGATATGTTTAGTGCATAAGATGTCATACATAAAGTGGGTGTGATATCATACAAACTGTTGGTCAGAGGTCATCAATAGGGTGGATTAAATGTCAGATATAGTGGGAGTGATGTCATGAGTGCAGTGCATGTGATGTCATAAATAATCTGTGATGTCATAAAATGTGGATTTGATGCCTTATGGAGTGTATATGATGGTATACATGTAGTGGGTGTGAGGTCATACATACAAAGGGTGTGATATCATCGAACGAGTGGGTGTGATGACACAGATATAGTGGCTGAGATGTTAAAAATATAGTGAATGTGCTGTCGTATACAACGGATATGATGTCATTTTGCATAGCGCATGAGATATCATAAATAAGGTTGGTGTGATATCCTCAATACAGTGGATGTGATGACCCAGATACAGTTGATACAATTTCAAATAGAGTGGGTGTGATGAACTTGAAACTGTGTTTTGATGTCATAAACTGCGGATGTGATGTCTTGTATGGTGCAAACGTTGCCATACATATGCCGAGTGTGATTTCATGCAAAGAGTGGGCGTGATATCATTGGAGAGGTTGTGTTGGCAAAGAAACAGTGGGGGCAATGTCTGGTACAGTGGGTGTGATGTCATGCCTGAAGTGGATGTGGCAACATAAATCCTGTGGTTTGGTGTGACAGAGTGGATATGATGTCATCTGAAGTGGAAATGATGTCATATATATGGCGAGTGTGGTGTCAACAACACACAGTGTTGTGATGTCATACATTGTGGATATGATATCATAAATAGAGTGGATAGGATGTCACACGTATACTGGTTGTGATATGACACATAGTGTGGCTGTGATATCAAGGGTAGAGTGGGTGTGATAACACAGATACAGTGGACGTGAAGTCAGATATAGTGGATGTGACGTCTGGTATAGTGGACTTGATGTCATAAATAAAGTGGTGTGAGGTCATAAAGAGTGGATGTGATGCCATATGTAGTACATATGATGTCATACATATAGTGGCTGTGATGTCATACGTACACTGGGTTAGATAAAATTGGTACATTGCGTGTGTTGACACAGATACAATGCGTGTGAAGTCCGACGTAGAGGCTGTGAAGTTACACAATGTTTATGTTGTTATAACACTGCGTGTAATGCCATATGAAGTGGATATGTCAGAAGCTTAGAGTGTGTGATGTCATAGATAAAGTCATTGTGTAATGTCACATATATAGTGAATGTGATATCATACACAGTAGATGACATGTCATATCGTATATAGTCCGTGTGATGTCATGAATAGAGTGCATGTGATGTCATAAATACTAAGGATTGTTGTCATACAGTGTGGATATGATGTCATGTGTAGTGCATATGATGGCATACATATGCCACCTGTGAATTATTATATAGTTGGTGTGATGTCGTCGACAAAGTGTGTTTGATGACATATACAGTGGATGTGATGGCAGTTATAACGGGTTTCAAGACAGATATAGAGCTTGTGTAGTCATACACACAGAGTGGATGAGATCATATACAGTGGATATGATGTTATAAACATAGTGGATGCAATGACAGATAAACAATGGTATGATGACATCAAGAGTGGATTTGATGTCATATAAAGTGCCTATAGTGTCATACAAGCAGTGGGTGTGATTACACTCGTACATAGGGTGTAATATAATCATTCAAATGAGTGTGAATACACGAATATTGTGGGTGTGATTTCGGATAGAGTGATTGAGTTATCATTCAAACACCATGTGAGATATCACATATACTGAGTATGATGTCAAAAACATAGTAGATGTCTTGTCAGTTATAGCGGCAGTGGTGTCACAAGTATAGTGTATGTGATGTCATAAACAGTGGATGTAATATTATGAATAGAGTCGATGGAAGTCATGAATACGGTCTTGTGATGTCAGAAAGAGTCGGTTTGATGTCACATAGAATTCATATCATGTCCTACATATAGTGGGTTTGATGTCACAGATATTGCAGGTGTGGTATAATCAATACACTGCAAGTAATGACGCAGCTACAGTGGATGCCATGTCAGATATACTGTGTGTGATGACATGAATACAAATGTGTGATATCATAGAGCGATGTGACGTCGTACGGAGTGAATGTGGTGTCATATGTACTTCATATGAAGTCATAAATATTGTGGCTCTGATATCATACAAACAATGTGGCTTATATCAAAAATAATCTCGATGTGATGACAGACATACTGTGGGTGTGCTGTCAGACATAATGGCTGAGATGTGAGACAGAGTAGCTTTGATGTCATGAACAGTGTGTTGTGATGTCATAAAGCCTGGGTGTGATGTCATATATAGTGCATAATGTGCCATGCCTATAGTATGTGTGACATAATACATAGATTTGTGTTATATCGCTGATAGAAAGTGTTTGATCGAACAAATACAGATACGGAGGGTGTGATGTCAGATATACTGTTTTTATCGTCTCAACACAGTGGGTTTTATGTCAAATATATTGGATATGGATTCACAAACCCAGTGGGTATGACGTTACAGATAAAGTGGCTGTGATGTCAGAGGTATAGGGGATGAGATGTCATAAACCGTGGATATGATGTCACATATAGGAGATCTGATGTCATGAATGCAGTGGCTGTGATGTCATAAAAGCTGAGGATTCATGTCATAAAATGTGAATGTGATGTCATGTAGAGTGTGCATGATGTCATATGTATGCCAAGTGTGATGATTTCCATACTTGTTGTGATATCATCGATACAGAGTTTGTGACGACCCAGATACAGTGGCTGTGATGTCAAATATAACGGGTGACATGGCATGTGTAGTAGGTATCATTTCATGAAAGCAGTATGGGTGCTATCATATATATTGGATATGATGTAATCAATATACTGGGTGTGATGTCATATATTTACGTGTCTGATGGCATAAAGAGTTCAGGTGATGTCATGCATACTGAATATATGCCCTACTTAGAGTGTGTGTGATGTCATACAGAGAGTGTGTGTGGTATAATTGATACACTGGGTTTGATGACACAGATACCGTGGAGGTAGTGTCAGATATAGTGGGAGAGATGGCAGATATAACATTTATGTTGTTTTGTGTGTGTGTGTCATATATAGTGTGTGTGATGTCATGAATGCAGTGGATGTAAGGTGATGACTACAATGGCGTGAGTTCCTAAAGAGTGGATGTGACGATATGTTTAGTGCATAAGATGTCATACATAAAGTGGGTGTGATATCATACAAACTGTTGGTCAGAGGTCATCAATAGGGTGGATTAAATGTCAGATATAGTGGGAGTGATGTCATGAGTGCAGTGCATGTGATGTCATAAATAATCTGTGATGTCATAAAATGTGGATTTGATGCCTTATGGAGTGTATATGATGGTATACATGTAGTGGGTGTGAGGTCATACATACAAAGGGTGTGATATCATCGAACGAGTGGGTGTGATGACACAGATATAGTGGCTGAGATGTTAAAAATATAGTGAATGTGCTGTCGTATACAACGGATATGATGTCATTTTGCATAGCGCATGAGATATCATAAATAAGGTTGGTGTGATATCCTCAATACAGTGGATGTGATGACCCAGATACAGTTGATACAATTTCAAATAGAGTGGGTGTGATGAACTTGAAACTGTGTTTTGATGTCATAAACTGCGGATGTGATGTCTTGTATGTATGGTGCAAACGTTGCCATACATATGCCGAGTGTGATTTCATGCAAAGAGTGGGCGTGATATCATTGGAGAGGTTGTGTTGGCAAAGAAACAGTGGGGGCAATGTCTGGTACAGTGGGTGTGATGTCATGCCTGAAGTGGATGTGGCAACATAAATCCTGTGGTTTGGTGTGACAGAGTGGATATGATGTCATCTGAAGTGGAAATGATGTCATATATATGGCGAGTGTGGTGTCAACAACACACAGTGTTGTGATGTCATACATTGTGGATATGATATCATAAATAGAGTGGATAGGATGTCACACGTATACTGGTTGTGATATGACACATAGTGTGGCTGTGATATCAAGGGTAGAGTGGGTGTGATAACACAGATACAGTGGACGTGAAGTCAGATATAGTGGATGTGACGTCTGGTATAGTGGACTTGATGTCATAAATAAAGTGGTGTGAGGTCATAAAGAGTGGATGTGATGCCATATGTAGTACATATGATGTCATACATATAGTGGCTGTGATGTCATACGTACACTGGGTTAGATAAAATTGGTACATTGCGTGTGTTGACACAGATACAATGCGTGTGAAGTCCGACGTAGAGGCTGTGAAGTTACACAATGTTTATGTTGTTATAACACTGCGTGTAATGCCATATGAAGTGGATATGTCAGAAGCTTAGAGTGTGTGATGTCATAGATAAAGTCATTGTGTAATGTCACATATATAGTGAATGTGATATCATACACAGTAGATGACATGTCATATCGTATATAGTCCGTGTGATGTCATGAATAGAGTGCATGTGATGTCATAAATACTAAGGATTGTTGTCATACAGTGTGGATATGATGTCATGTGTAGTGCATATGATGGCATACATATGCCACCTGTGAATTATTATATAGTTGGTGTGTGTCGTCGACAAAGTGTGTTTGATGACATATACAGTGGATGTGATGGCAGTTATAACGGGTTTCAAGACAGATATAGAGCTTGTGTAGTCATACACACAGAGTGGATGAGATCATATACAGTGGATATGATGTTATAAACATAGTGGATGCAATGACAGATAAACAATGGTATGATGACATCAAGAGTGGATTTGATGTCATATAAAGTGCCTATAGTGTCATACAAGCAGTGGGTGTGATTACACTCGTACATAGGGTGTAATATAATCATTCAAATGAGTGTGAATACACGAATATTGTGGGTGTGATTTCGGATAGAGTGATTGAGTTATCATTCAAACACCATGTGAGATATCACATATACTGAGTATGATGTCAAAAACATAGTAGATGTCTTGTCAGTTATAGCGGCAGTGGTGTCACAAGTATAGTGTATGTGATGTCATAAACAGTGGATGTAATATTATGAATAGAGTCGATGGAAGTCATGAATACGGTCTTGTGATGTCAGAAAGAGTCGGTTTGATGTCACATAGAATTCATATCATGTCCTACATATAGTGGGTTTGATGTCACAGATATTGCAGGTGTGGTATAATCAATACACTGCAAGTAATGACGCAGCTACAGTGGATGCCATGTCAGATATACTGTGTGTGATGACATGAATACAAATGTGTGATATCATAGAGCGATGTGACGTCGTACGGAGTGAATGTGGTGTCATATGTACTTCATATGAAGTCATAAATATTGTGGCTCTGATATCATACAAACAATGTGGCTTATATCAAAAATAATCTCGATGTGATGACAGACATACTGTGGGTGTGCTGTCAGACATAATGGCTGAGATGTGAGACAGAGTAGCTTTGATGTCATGAACAGTGTGTTGTGATGTCATAAAGCCTGGGTGTGATGTCATATATAGTGCATAATGTGCCATGCCTATAGTATGTGTGACATAATACATAGATTTGTGTTATATCGCTGATAGAAAGTGTTTGATCGAACAAATACAGATACGGAGGGTGTGATGTCAGATATACTGTTTTTATCGTCTCAACACAGTGGGTTTTATGTCAAATATATTGGATATGGATTCACAAACCCAGTGGGTATGACGTTACAGATAAAGTGGCTGTGATGTCAGAGGTATAGGGGATGAGATGTCATAAACCGTGGATATGATGTCACATATAGGAGATCTGATGTCATGAATGCAGTGGCTGTGATGTCATAAAAGCTGAGGATTCATGTCATAAAATGTGAATGTGATGTCATGTAGAGTGTGCATGATGTCATATGTATGCCAAGTGTGATGATTTCCATACTTGTTGTGATATCATCGATACAGAGTTTGTGACGACCCAGATACAGTGGCTGTGATGTCAAATATAACGGGTGACATGGCATGTGTAGTAGGTATCATTTCATGAAAGCAGTATGGGTGCTATCATATATATTGGATATGATGTAATCAATATACTGGGTGTGATGTCATATATTTACGTGTCTGATGGCATAAAGAGTTCAGGTGATGTCATGCATACTGAATATGATGCCCTACTTAGAGTGTGTGTGATGTCATACAGAGAGTGTGTGTGGTATAATTGATACACTGGGTTTGATGACACAGATACCGTGGAGGTAGTGTCAGATATAGTGGGAGAGATGGCAGATATAACATTTATGTTGTTTTGTGTGTGTGGTCATATATAGTGTGTGTGATGTCATGAATGCAGTGGATGTAAGGTGATGACTACAATGGCGTGAGTTCCTAAAGAGTGGATGTGACGATATGTTTAGTGCATAAGATGTCATACATAAAGTGGGTGTGTGTGATATCATACAAACTGTTGGTCAGAGGTCATCAATAGGGTGGATTAAATGTCAGATATAGTGGGAGTGATGTCATGAGTGCAGTGCATGTGATGTCATAAATAATCTGTGATGTCATAAAATGTGGATTTGATGCCTTATGGAGTGTATATGATGGTATACATGTAGTGGGTGTGAGGTCATACATACAAAGGGTGTGATATCATCGAACGAGTGGGTGTGATGACACAGATATAGTGGCTGAGATGTTAAAAATATAGTGAATGTGCTGTCGTATACAACGGATATGATGTCATTTTGCATAGCGCATGAGATATCATAAATAAGGTTGGTGTGATATCCTCAATACAGTGGATGTGATGACCCAGATACAGTTGATACAATTTCAAATAGAGTGGGTGTGATGAACTTGAAACTGTGTTTTGATGTCATAAACTGCGGATGTGATGTCTTGTATGGTGCAAACGTTGCCATACATATGCCGAGTGTGATTTCATGCAAAGAGTGTGGGCGTGATATCATTGGAGAGGTTGTGTTGGCAAAGAAACAGTGGGGGCAATGTCTGGTACAGTGGGTGTGATGTCATGCCTGAAGTGGATGTGGCAACATAAATCCTGTGGTTTGGTGTGACAGAGTGGATATGATGTCATCTGAAGTGGAAATGATGTCATATATATGGCGAGTGTGGTGTCAACAACACACAGTGTTGTGATGTCATACATTGTGGATATGATATCATAAATAGAGTGGATAGGATGTCACACGTATACTGGTTGTGATATGACACATAGTGTGGCTGTGATATCAAGGGTAGAGTGGGTGTGATAACACAGATACAGTGGACGTGAAGTCAGATATAGTGGATGTGACGTCTGGTATAGTGGACTTGATGTCATAAATAAAGTGGTGTGAGGTCATAAAGAGTGGATGTGATGCCATATGTAGTACATATGATGTCATACATATAGTGGCTGTGATGTCATACGTACACTGGGTTAGATAAAATTGGTACATTGCGTGTGTTGACACAGATACAATGCGTGTGAAGTCCGACGTAGAGGCTGTGAAGTTACACAATGTTTATGTTGTTATAACACTGCGTGTAATGCCATATGAAGTGGATATGTCAGAAGCTTAGAGTGTGTGATGTCATAGATAAAGTCATTGTGTAATGTCACATATATAGTGAATGTGATATCATACACAGTAGATGACATGTCATATCGTATATAGTCCGTGTGATGTCATGAATAGAGTGCATGTGATGTCATAAATACTAAGGATTGTTGTCATACAGTGTGGATATGATGTCATGTGTAGTGCATATGATGGCATACATATGCCACCTGTGAATTATTATATAGTTGGTGTGATGTCGTCGACAAAGTGTGTTTGATGACATATACAGTGGATGTGATGGCAGTTATAACGGGTTTCAAGACAGATATAGAGCTTGTGTAGTCATACACACAGAGTGGATGAGATCATATACAGTGGATATGATGTTATAAACATAGTGGATGCAATGACAGATAAACAATGGTATGATGACATCAAGAGTGGATTTGATGTCATATAAAGTGCCTATAGTGTCATACAAGCAGTGGGTGTGATTACACTCGTACATAGGGTGTAATATAATCATTCAAATGAGTGTGAATACACGAATATTGTGGGTGTGATTTCGGATAGAGTGATTGAGTTATCATTCAAACACCATGTGAGATATCACATATACTGAGTATGATGTCAAAAACATAGTAGATGTCTTGTCAGTTATAGCGGCAGTGGTGTCACAAGTATAGTGTATGTGATGTCATAAACAGTGGATGTAATATTATGAATAGAGTCGATGGAAGTCATGAATACGGTCTTGTGATGTCAGAAAGAGTCGGTTTGATGTCACATAGAATTCATATCATGTCCTACATATAGTGGGTTTGATGTCACAGATATTGCAGGTGTGGTATAATCAATACACTGCAAGTAATGACGCAGCTACAGTGGATGCCATGTCAGATATACTGTGTGTGATGACATGAATACAAATGTGTGATATCATAGAGCGATGTGACGTCGTACGGAGTGAATGTGGTGTCATATGTACTTCATATGAAGTCATAAATATTGTGGCTCTGATATCATACAAACAATGTGGCTTATATCAAAAATAATCTCGATGTGATGACAGACATACTGTGGGTGTGCTGTCAGACATAATGGCTGAGATGTGAGACAGAGTAGCTTTGATGTCATGAACAGTGTGTTGTGATGTCATAAAGCCTGGGTGTGATGTCATATATAGTGCATAATGTGCCATGCCTATAGTATGTGTGACATAATACATAGATTTGTGTTATATCGCTGATAGAAAGTGTTTGATCGAACAAATACAGATACGGAGGGTGTGATGTCAGATATACTGTTTTTATCGTCTCAACACAGTGGGTTTTATGTCAAATATATTGGATATGGATTCACAAACCCAGTGGGTATGACGTTACAGATAAAGTGGCTGTGATGTCAGAGGTATAGGGGATGAGATGTCATAAACCGTGGATATGATGTCACATATAGGAGATCTGATGTCATGAATGCAGTGGCTGTGATGTCATAAAAGCTGAGGATTCATGTCATAAAATGTGAATGTGATGTCATGTAGAGTGTGCATGATGTCATATGTATGCCAAGTGTGATGATTTCCATACTTGTTGTGATATCATCGATACAGAGTTTGTGACGACCCAGATACAGTGGCTGTGATGTCAAATATAACGGGTGACATGGCATGTGTAGTAGGTATCATTTCATGAAAGCAGTATGGGTGCTATCATATATATTGGATATGATGTAATCAATATACTGGGTGTGATGTCATATATTTACGTGTCTGATGGCATAAAGAGTTCAGGTGATGTCATGCATACTGAATATGATGCCCTACTTAGAGTGTGTGTGATGTCATACAGAGAGTGTGTGTGGTATAATTGATACACTGGGTTTGATGACACAGATACCGTGGAGGTAGTGTCAGATATAGTGGGAGAGATGGCAGATATAACATTTATGTTGTTTTGTGTGTGTGGTCATATATAGTGTGTGTGTGATGTCATGAATGCAGTGGATGTAAGGTGATGACTACAATGGCGTGAGTTCCTAAAGAGTGGATGTGACGATATGTTTAGTGCATAAGATGTCATACATAAAGTGGGTGTGATATCATACAAACTGTTGGTCAGAGGTCATCAATAGGGTGGATTAAATGTCAGATATAGTGGGAGTGATGTCATGAGTGCAGTGCATGTGATGTCATAAATAATCTGTGATGTCATAAAATGTGGATTTGATGCCTTATGGAGTGTATATGATGGTATACATGTAGTGGGTGTGAGGTCATACATACAAAGGGTGTGATATCATCGAACGAGTGGGTGTGATGACACAGATATAGTGGCTGAGATGTTAAAAATATAGTGAATGTGCTGTCGTATACAACGGATATGATGATGTCATTTTTGCATAGCGCATGAGATATCATAAATAAGGTTGGTGTGATATCCTCAATACAGTGGATGTGATGACCCAGATACAGTTGATACAATTTCAAATAGAGTGGGTGTGATGAACTTGAAACTGTGTTTTGATGTCATAAACTGCGGATGTGATGTCTTGTATGGTGCAAACGTTGCCATACATATGCCGAGTGTGATTTCATGCAAAGAGTGGGCGTGATATCATTGGAGAGGTTGTGTTGGCAAAGAAACAGTGGGGGCAATGTCTGGTACAGTGGGTGTGATGTCATGCCTGAAGTGGATGTGGCAACATAAATCCTGTGGTTTGGTGTGACAGAGTGGATATGATGTCATCTGAAGTGGAAATGATGTCATATATATGGCGAGTGTGGTGTCAACAACACACAGTGTTGTGATGTCATACATTGTGGATATGATATCATAAATAGAGTGGATAGGATGTCACACGTATACTGGTTGTGATATGACACATAGTGTGGTGTGATATCAAGGGTAGAGTGGGTGTGATAACACAGATACAGTGGACGTGAAGTCAGATATAGTGGATGTGACGTCTGGTATAGTGGACTTGATGTCATAAATAAAGTGGTGTGAGGTCATAAAGAGTGGATGTGATGCCATATGTAGTACATATGATGTCATACATATAGTGGCTGTGATGTCATACGTACACTGGGTTAGATAAAATTGGTACATTGCGTGTGTTGACACAGATACAATGCGTGTGAAGTCCGACGTAGAGGCTGTGAAGTTACACAATGTTTATGTTGTTATAACACTGCGTGTAATGCCATATGAAGTGGATATGTCAGAAGCTTAGAGTGTGTGATGTCATAGATAAAGTCATTGTGTAATGTCACATATATAGTGAATGTGATATCATACACAGTAGATGACATGTCATATCGTATATAGTCCGTGTGATGTCATGAATAGAGTGCATGTGATGTCATAAATACTAAGGATTGTTGTCATACAGTGTGGATATGATGTCATGTGTAGTGCATATGATGGCATACATATGCCACCTGTGAATTATTATATAGTTGGTGTGATGTCGTCGACAAAGTGTGTTTGATGACATATACAGTGGATGTGATGGCAGTTATAACGGGTTTCAAGACAGATATAGAGCTTGTGTAGTCATACACACAGAGTGGATGAGATCATATACAGTGGATATGATGTTATAAACATAGTGGATGCAATGACAGATAAACAATGGTATGATGACATCAAGAGTGGATTTGATGTCATATAAAGTGCCTATAGTGTCATACAAGCAGTGGGTGTGATTACACTCGTACATAGGGTGTAATATAATCATTCAAATGAGTGTGATTACACGAATATTGTGGGTGTGATTTCGGATAGAGTGATTGAGTTATCATTCAAACACCATGTGAGATATCACATATACTGAGTATGATGTCAAAAACATAGTAGATGTCTTGTCAGTTATAGCGGCAGTGGTGTCACAAGTATAGTGTATGTGATGTCATAAACAGTGGATGTAATATTATGAATAGAGTCGATGGAAGTCATGAATACGGTCTTGTGATGTCAGAAAGAGTCGGTTTGATGTCACATAGAATTCATATCATGTCCTACATATAGTGGGTTTGATGTCACAGATATTGCAGGTGTGGTATAATCAATACACTGCAAGTAATGACGCAGCTACAGTGGATGCCATGTCAGATATACTGTGTGTGATGACATGAATACAAATGTGTGATATCATAGAGCGATGTGACGTCGTACGGAGTGAATGTGGTGTCATATGTACTTCATATGAAGTCATAAATATTGTGGCTCTGATATCATACAAACAATGTGGCTTATATCAAAAATAATCTCGATGTGATGACAGACATACTGTGGGTGTGCTGTCAGACATAATGGCTGAGATGTGAGACAGAGTAGCTTTGATGTCATGAACAGTGTGTTGTGATGTCATAAAGCCTGGGTGTGATGTCATATATAGTGCATAATGTGCCATGCCTATAGTATGTGTGACATAATACATAGATTTGTGTTATATCGCTGATAGAAAGTGTTTGATCGAACAAATACAGATACGGAGGGTGTGATGTCAGATATACTGTTTTTATCGTCTCAACACAGTGGGTTTTATGTCAAATATATTGGATATGGATTCACAAACCCAGTGGGTATGACGTTACAGATAAAGTGGCTGTGATGTCAGAGGTATAGGGGATGAGATGTCATAAACCGTGGATATGATGTCACATATAGGAGATCTGATGTCATGAATGCAGTGGCTGTGATGTCATAAAAGCTGAGGATTCATGTCATAAAATGTGAATGTGATGTCATGTAGAGTGTGCATGATGTCATATGTATGCCAAGTGTGATGATTTCCATACTTGTTGTGATATCATCGATACAGAGTTTGTGACGACCCAGATACAGTGGCTGTGATGTCAAATATAACGGGTGACATGGCATGTGTAGTAGGTATCATTTCATGAAAGCAGTATGGGTGCTATCATATATATTGGATATGATGTAATCAATATACTGGGTGTGATGTCATATATTTACGTGTCTGATGGCATAAAGAGTTCAGGTGATGTCATGCATACTGAATATGATGCCCTACTTAGAGTGTGTGTGATGTCATACAGAGAGTGTGTGTGGTATAATTGATACACTGGGTTTGATGACACAGATACCGTGGAGGTAGTGTCAGATATAGTGGGAGAGATGGCAGATATAACATTTATGTTGTTTTGTGTGTGTGTGTCATATATAGTGTGTGTGATGTCATGAATGCAGTGGATGTAAGGTGATGACTACAATGGCGTGAGTTCCTAAAGAGTGGATGTGACGATATGTTTAGTGCATAAGATGTCATACATAAAGTGGGTGTGATATCATACAAACTGTTGGTCAGAGGTCATCAATAGGGTGGATTAAATGTCAGATATAGTGGGAGTGATGTCATGAGTGCAGTGCATGTGATGTCATAAATAATCTGTGATGTCATAAAATGTGGATTTGATGCCTTATGGAGTGTATATGATGGTATACATGTAGTGGGTGTGAGGTCATACATACAAAGGGTGTGATATCATCGAACGAGTGGGTGTGATGACACAGATATAGTGGCTGAGATGTTAAAAATATAGTGAATGTGCTGTCGTATACAACGGATATGATGTCATTTTGCATAGCGCATGAGATATCATAAATAAGGTTGGTGTGATATCCTCAATACAGTGGATGTGATGACCCAGATACAGTTGATACAATTTCAAATAGAGTGGGTGTGATGAACTTGAAACTGTGTTTTGATGTCATAAACTGCGGATGTGATGTCTTGTATGGTGCAAACGTTGCCATACATATGCCGAGTGTGATTTCATGCAAAGAGTGGGCGTGATATCATTGGAGAGGTTGTGTTGGCAAAGAAACAGTGGGGGCAATGTCTGGTACAGTGGGTGTGATGTCATGCTGAAGTGGATGTGGCAACATAAATCCTGTGGTTTGGTGTGACAGAGTGGATATGATGTCATCTGAAGTGGAAATGATGTCATATATATGGCGAGTGTGGTGTCAACAACACACAGTGTTGTGATGTCATACATTGTGGATATGATATCATAAATAGAGTGGATAGGATGTCACACGTATACTGGTTGTGATATGACACATAGTGTGGCTGTGATATCAAGGGTAGAGTGGGTGTGATAACACAGATACAGTGGACGTGAAGTCAGATATAGTGGATGTGACGTCTGGTATAGTGGACTTGATGTCATAAATAAAGTGGTGTGAGGTCATAAAGAGTGGATGTGATGCCATATGTAGTACATATGATGTCATACATATAGTGGCTGTGATGTCATACGTACACTGGGTTAGATAAAATTGGTACATTGCGTGTGTTGACACAGATACAATGCGTGTGAAGTCCGACGTAGAGGCTGTGAAGTTACACAATGTTTATGTTGTTATAACACTGCGTGTAATGCCATATGAAGTGGATATGTCAGAAGCTTAGAGTGTGTGATGTCATAGATAAAGTCATTGTGTAATGTCACATATATAGTGAATGTGATATCATACACAGTAGATGACATGTCATATCGTATATAGTCCGTGTGATGTCATGAATAGAGTGCATGTGATGTCATAAATACTAAGGATTGTTGTCATACAGTGTGGATATGATGTCATGTGTAGTGCATATGATGGCATACATATGCCACCTGTGAATTATTATATAGTTGGTGTGATGTCGTCGACAAAGTGTGTTTGATGACATATACAGTGGATGTGATGGCAGTTATAACGGGTTTCAAGACAGATATAGAGCTTGTGTAGTCATACACACAGAGTGGATGAGATCATATACAGTGGATATGATGTTATAAACATAGTGGATGCAATGACAGATAAACAATGGTATGATGACATCAAGAGTGGATTTGATGTCATATAAAAAGTGCCTATAGTGTCATACAAGCAGTGGGTGTGATTACACTCGTACATAGGGTGTAATATAATCATTCAAATGAGTGTGATTACACGAATATTGTGGGTGTGATTTCGGATAGAGTGATTGAGTTATCATTCAAACACCATGTGAGATATCACATATACTGAGTATGATGTCAAAAACATAGTAGATGTCTTGTCAGTTATAGCGGCAGTGGTGTCACAAGTATAGTGTATGTGATGTCATAAACAGTGGATGTAATATTATGAATAGAGTCGATGGAAGTCATGAATACGGTCTTGTGATGTCAGAAAGAGTCGGTTTGATGTCACATAGAATTCATATCATGTCCTACATATAGTGGGTTTGATGTCACAGATATTGCAGGTGTGGTATAATCAATACACTGCAAGTAATGACGCAGCTACAGTGGATGCCATGTCAGATATACTGTGTGTGATGACATGAATACAAATGTGTGATATCATATATCAGAGAGCGATGTGACGTCGTACGGAGTGAATGTGGTGTCATATGTACTTCATATGAAGTCATAAATATTGTGGCTCTGATATCATACAAACAATGTGGCTTATATCAAAAATAATCTCGATGTGATGACAGACATACTGTGGGTGTGCTGTCAGACATAATGGCTGAGATGTGAGACAGAGTAGCTTTGATGTCATGAACAGTGTGTTGTGATGTCATAAAGCCTGGGTGTGATGTCATATATAGTGCATAATGTGCCATGCCTATAGTATGTGTGACATAATACATAGATTTGTGTTATATCGCTGATAGAGAAGTGTTTGATCGAACAAATACAGATACGGAGGGTGTGATGTCAGATATACTGTTTTTATCGTCTCAACACAGTGGGTTTTATGTCAAATATATTGGATATGGATTCACAAACCCAGTGGGTATGACGTTACAGATAAAGTGGCTGTGATGTCAGAGGTATAGGGGATGAGATGTCATAAACCGTGGATATGATGTCACATATAGGAGATCTGATGTCATGAATGCAGTGGCTGTGATGTCATAAAAGCTGAGGATTCATGTCATAAAATGTGAATGTGATGTCATGTAGAGTGTGCATGATGTCATATGTATGCCAAGTGTGATGATTTCCATACTTGTTGTGATATCATCGATACAGAGTTTGTGACGACCCAGATACAGTGGCTGTGATGTCAAATATAACGGGTGACATGGCATCATGTGTAGTAGGTATCATTTCATGAAAGCAGTATGGGTGCTATCATATATATTGGATATGATGTAATCAATATACTGGGTGTGATGTCATATATTTACGTGTCTGATGGCATAAAGAGTTCAGGTGATGTCATGCATACTGAATATGATGCCCTACTTAGAGTGTGTGTGATGTCATACAGAGAGTGTGTGTGGTATAATTGATACACTGGGTTTGATGACACAGATACCGTGGAGGTAGTGTCAGATATAGTGGGAGAGAGATGGCAGATATAACATTTATGTTGTTTTGTGTGTGTGGTCATATATAGTGTGTGTGATGTCATGAATGCAGTGGATGTAAGGTGATGACTACAATGGCGTGAGTTCCTAAAGAGTGGATGTGACGATATGTTTAGTGCATAAGATGTCATACATAAAGTGGGTGTGATATCATACAAACTGTTGGTCAGAGGTCATCAATAGGGTGGATTAAATGTCAGATATAGTGGGAGTGATGTCATGAGTGCAGTGCATGTGATGTCATAAATAATCTGTGATGTCATAAAATGTGGATTTGATGCCTTATGGAGTGTATATGATGGTATACATGTAGTGGGTGTGAGGTCATACATACAAAGGGTGTGATATCATCGAACGAGTGGGTGTGATGACACAGATATAGTGGCTGAGATGTTAAAAATATAGTGAATGTGCTGTCGTATACAACGGATATGATGTCATTTTGCATAGCGCATGAGATATCATAAATAAGGTTGGTGTGTATATCCTCAATACAGTGGATGTGATGACCCAGATACAGTTGATACAATTTCAAATAGAGTGGGTGTGATGAACTTGAAACTGTGTTTTGATGTCATAAACTGCGGATGTGATGTCTTGTATGGTGCAAACGTTGCCATACATATGCCGAGTGTGATTTCATGCAAAGAGTGGGCGTGATATCATTGGAGAGGTTGTGTTGGCAAAGAAACAGTGGGGGCAATGTCTGGTACAGTGGGTGTGATGTCATGCCTGAAGTGGATGTGGCAACATAAATCCTGTGGTTTGGTGTGACAGAGTGGATATGATGTCATCTGAAGTGGAAATGATGTCATATATATGGCGAGTGTGGTGTCAACAACACACAGTGTTGTGATGTCATACATTGTGGATATGATATCATAAATAGAGTGGATAGGATGTCACACGTATACTGGTTGTGATATGACACATAGTGTGGCTGTGATATCAAGGGTAGAGTGGGTGTGATAACACAGATACAGTGGACGTGAAGTCAGATATAGTGGATGTGACGTCTGGTATAGTGGACTTGATGTCATAAATAAAGTGGTGTGAGGTCATAAAGAGTGGATGTGATGCCATATGTAGTACATATGATGTCATACATATAGTGGCTGTGATGTCATACGTACACTGGGTTAGATAAAATTGGTACATTGCGTGTGTTGACACAGATACAATGCGTGTGAAGTCCGACGTAGAGGCTGTGAAGTTACACAATGTTTATGTTGTTATAACACTGCGTGTAATGCCATATGAAGTGGATATGTCAGAAGCTTAGAGTGTGTGATGTCATAGATAAAGTCATTGTGTGATGTCACATATATAGTGAATGTGATATCATACACAGTAGATGACATGTCATATCGTATATAGTCCGTGTGATGTCATGAATAGAGTGCATGTGATGTCATAAATACTAAGGATTGTTGTCATACAGTGTGGATATGATGTCATGTGTAGTGCATATGATGGCATACATATGCCACCTGTGAATTTATATAGTTGGTGTGATGTCGTCGACAAAGTGTGTTTGATGACATATACAGTGGATGTGATGGCAGTTATAACGGGTTTCAAGACAGATATAGAGCTTGTGTAGTCATACACACAGAGTGGATGAGATCATATACAGTGGATATGATGTTATAAACATAGTGGATGCAATGACAGATAAACAATGGTATGATGACATCAAGAGTGGATTTGATGTCATATAAAGTGCCTATAGTGTCATACAAGCAGTGGGTGTGATTACACACGTACATAGGGTGTAATATAATCATTCAAATGAGTGTGATTACACCAATATTGTGGGTGTGATTTCGGATAGAGTGATTGAGTTATCATTCAAACACCATGTGAGATATCACATATACTGAGTATGATGTCAAAAACATAGTAGATGTCTTGTCAGTTATAGCGGCAGTGGTGTCACAAGTATAGTGTATGTGATGTCATAAACAGTGGATGTGATATTATGAATAGAGTCGATGGGATGTCATGAATACGGTCTTGTGATGTCAGAAAGAGTCGGTTTGATGTCACATAGAATTCATATCATGTCCTACATATAGTGGGTTTGATATCACAGATATTGCAGGTGTGGTATAATCAATACACTGCAAGTAATGACGCAGCTACAGTGGATGCCATGTCAGATATACTGTGTGTGATGACATGAATACAAATGTGTGATATCATAGAGCGATGTGACGTCGTACAGAGTGAATGTGATGTCATATGTACTTCATATGAAGTCATAAATATTGTGGCTGTGATATCATACAAACAATGTGGCTTATATCATCGATAATCTCGATGTGATGACAGACATACTGTGGGTGTGCTGTCAGACATAATGGCTGAGATGTGAGACAGAGTAGCTTTGATGTCATGAACAGTGTGTTTGTGATGTCATAAAGCCTGGGTGTGATGTCGTATATAGTGCATAATGTGCCATGCCTATAGTATGTGTGACATAATACATAGATTTGTGTTATATCGCTGATGATACAAAGTGTTGTGATCGCACAAATACAGATACGGAGGGTGTGATGTCAGATATACTGTTTTTATCGTCTCAACACAGTGTGTTTGATGTCAAATATATTGGATATGGATTCACAAACCCAGTGGGTGTGACGTTACAGATAAAGTGGCTGTGATGTCAGAGGTATAGGGGATGAGATGTCATAAACCGTGGATATGATGTCACATATAGGAGATCTGATGTCATGAATGCAGTGGCTGTGATGTCATAAAAGCTGAGGATTCATGTCATAAAATGTGAATGTGATGTCATGTAGAGTGTGTATGATGTCATATGTATGCCAAGTGTGATGATTTCCATACTTGTGTGATATCATCGATACAGAGTGTGTGACGACACAGATACAGTGGCTGTGATGTCAAATATAACGGGTGAGATGTCAGGTAGAGTAGGTATCATTTCATGAAAGCAGTATGGGTGATATCATATATATTGGATATGATGTAATCAATATACTGGGGGTGTGATGTCATTCATTTAGTGTCTGATGTCATAAAGAGTTCATGTGATGTCATGCATACTGAATATGATGTCCTACATAGAGTGTGTGTGATGTCATACAGAGAGTGTGTGTGGTATAATTGATACACTGGGTTTGATGACACAGATACCGTGGAGGTAGTGTCAGATATAGTGGGTGAGATGGCAGATATAACGTTTGTGTTGTTTTGTGTGTGTGTCATATATAGTGTGTGTGATGTCATGAATGCAGTGGATGTAATGTGATGACTACAATGGTGTGAGTTTATAAAGAGTGGATGTGACGATATGTATAGTGCATAAGATGTCATACATAAAGTGGGTGTGATGTCATACAAACAGTTGGTCAGAGGTCATCAATAGGGTGGATTCAATGACAGATATAGTGGGAGTGATGTCATGAGTGCAGTGCATGTGATGTCATAAATAATCTGTGATGTCATAAAATGTGGATGTGATGCCTTATAGAGTGTATATGATGGTATACATGTAGTGGGTGTGAGGTCATACATACAAAGTGTGTGATATCATCGAAAGAGTGGGTGTGATGACACAGATACAGTGGCTGTGATGTTAAAAATATAGTGAATGTGATGTCGTATACAACGGATATGATGTCTTCTTGCATAGCGCATGAGATCTCATAAATACAATTTGGTGTGATATCCTCAATACAGTGGATGTGATGACCCAGATACAGTGGATACAATGTCAAATAGAGTGGGTGTGATGAACTAGAAACTGTGGTTTGATGTCATAAACTGAGGATGTGATGTCTTGTATGGGGCAAAAGTTGCCCTACATATGGCGAGTGTGATGTCATGCAAAGAGTGGGCGTGATATCATTGGAGAGGTTGTGATTGGCAAAGAAACAGTGGGGCAATGTCTGGTACAGTGGGTGTGATGTCATGCCTGAAGTGGATGTGGCAAAATAAATTCTGTGGTTTGGTGTGATAGAGTGGATATGATGTCATCTGAAGTGCAAATGATGTCATATATATGCCGAGTGGGGTGTCAACAACACACAGTGTTGTGATGTCATACATTGTGGATATGATGTCATAAATAGAGTGGATAGGATGTCACACGTATACTGGCTGTGATGTGATATTTAGAGTGGTTGTGATATCAAGTGGTAGAATGGGTGTGATAACACAGATACAGTGGACGTGAGTCAGATATAGTGGATGTGATGTCAGGTATAGTGGACTTGATGTCATAAACAAAGTACTGTGAGTCATAAAGAGTGGATGTGATGTCATATGTAGTACATATGATGTCATACATATAGTGGTTGTGATGTCATACATACACTGGTTAGATGAAAATTGGTACATTGCGTGTGTTGACACAGATACAATGCGTGTGATGTCAGACATAGTGGCTGTGAAGTTACACAATGGTTGTGTTGTTATAAGACTGCGTGTGATGCCATATAAAGTGGATATGTCATAAGCATGGAGTGTGTGATGTCATAGATAGGGTCATTGTGTGATGTCACATATATAGTGAATGTGATATCATACAGAGTAGATGACATGTCATATCGTATATAGTGCATGTGATGTCATGAATAGAGTGCATGTGATGTCATAAATACTAAGGATTGTTGTCATAAAGTGTGGATATGATGTCATGTGTAGTGCATATGATGGCATACATATGCCACCTGTGAACTCTTACATAGTTGGTGTGATGTCGTCGACAAAGTGGGTTTGATGACATCCACAGTGAATGTGATGGCAGTTATAACGGGTTTCAAGATAGATATAGAGCTTGTGTAGTCATAAACACAGTGTGAGAGTGAGATCATATACAGTGGATATGATGTCATAAACATAGTGGGTGCCATGACAGACAAACAATGGTATGATGACATCAAGAGTGGATTTGATGTCATATAAAGTGCCTATAGTGTCATACATGCAGTGGGTGTGATTTCACACGGACATAGGGTGTAATATAATCATTCAAGTAAGTGTGATTACACCGATATAGTGGGTGTGATGTCGGATACAGTGGTTGTCTTGTCATTCATACACCATGTGAGATGTCATATACTGAGTATGATGTGTGAAAAAACATAGTAGTTGTCTTGTCACATTTACAGTGGCTGTGATGTCATAAGTATAGTGTATGTGATGTCATAAAACAGTGGATGTGATGTTATGAATAGAGTGGATGGGATGTCATGAATACAGTCTTGTGATGTCATAAAGAGTGTGTGTGATGTCACATAGAATTCATATGATGTCATACATATAGTGGGTTGATATCACACATATTGCAGGTGTGGTATAATCAACACATTGTAAGTTTTGACGCAGCCACAGTGGATGCCATGTCAGATATACTGTGTGTGACGACATGATTACAGAGGGTGTGATGTCATTAGAGTGGTGTGACGTCATACAGAGTGAATGTGATGTCATATGTTGTTCATTTGATATCATACATATTGTGGCTGTGATATCATACATACAATGGGGCTTATATCATCGATATCTCGGTGTGATGACTCACATACTGTGGAGGTGCTGTCAGATAGAATGGCTGTGATATGAGACAGTAGCTTTGATGTGATGAACAGAGTGTGTGTGATGTCATAAAGCCTGTGTCTGATGTCGTGTATAGTGCATAATGTGCCATGCCTATAATATGTGTGATATAATATATATACAGTTTGTGTTATATCACTGATACAGAGGGTGTGATCACACAAATACAGATACGGAGGGTGTGATGTCAGATATACTGTTTGTATCATCTCAAAAACACGTGTGTTTGATGTCAAATATATTGAAAATGGGTTCACAAACCCAGTGGGTTTGATGTTACATATAAAGTGGCTGTGATGTCAGAGGTATAGGGGGATGAGATGTCATAAACCGTGGATATGATGTCACATATAGGAGATCTGATGTCATGAATGCAGTGGCTGTGATGTCGTAAATGCTGAGGATTGATGTCATAAAGTGTGAATGTGATGACATGTAGAGTGTGTATGATGTCATATGTATGCCAAGTGTGATGATTTCCATACTTGTTGTGATGTCATCAATACACAGGTACATCGATACACATGTGTGTGTCATCTGTGTGTGACAGAGCTATAGTGTCTGTGATGTCAAATATAGTGGGTGAGATGTCACGTATAGACGTTGTGTTCTCATGAAATCAGTATGTGTGATATCATATATATATTGTATGATGTCATCAATATACTGGGTGTGATACTGAATATACATACATAGGTGTGTGTGATATCATCCAGACAGTGGGTTGTGGTTTAATTAATACACTGGGTCTGATGACACAGATATAGTGGATGCAGTCTCAGATACAGTGGGTGAGATGGCAGATATAACATTTTTGTTGTCATGTGTGTGATCTCATATATAGTGTCTGTGATGTCATGAATGCAATGGATGTAATGTGATGACTACAATGGTGTGAAATCTTGAAGAGTGGATGCGACGTTATGTATAGTGCATAAGATGTCATACATAAAGTGAGTGTGATGTCATGCATACAGTTGGTCTGAGATCATCAATAGAGTGGTTGTGATGACACAGAGAGAGTGGATGCAATGTCAGATAAAGTCGGAGTGATGTCATGAGTACAGTGCATGTGATGTCATAAATAATGTGGTGTGGTGTCCTGAAATGTGGATGTGATGCTTATATAGGGTTTATATGATTATGCAAACAGGGTTGTGATGTCATACATTCAAAGGGTGTGATATCATGGAAAGATTGGGTGTGAGACACAGATTCAGTGGCTTTGATGTAACAAATATAGTGAATATGATGTTGTATACAATGGATATGATGTCATCATATATATCGATGAGATCTCATAAATACAGTTTTTATGATATCATCAATACAGTGGATGTGATGACACAGATACCGTGGATATGATGTCAAATATACTGTGTGTGTGATGTCTTAAAAATGGTGGTTTGATGTCATAATGTGAGGATGTGATTTCTTCTATAGTGCAAAGATGCTATACATATGCCGAGTGTGAAGTCATACAAAGAGTGGGTGTGACATTGTCAATACACTGGGTGTGATGACACAGATTACTGGCTGTGATGTCACATGTATAGTGTATATGTTGCCCTGCATACTGGATGTGGTTTCATAAATAGAGGTTGTGCTGTCATAAGTACAGTAGTGTGATGACAAAAGCAGTGGATGTGATGTTATTATAGTGCATATGATGTCACACATATAGTGGGTGTGATGTCATACAAAAGTGGATGTGATATCAGCAGAGAGTTTGTGATGACAAAGATAAACTTGGTGCGATGTCTGATAGAGTGAGTATGATGTCATGCCTGAAGTGGATGTGACATCATAAAATATGTGGTTTGCTGTGATAGAGCGGATGTGATGTCATCTATAGTGCAAATTATGTCATACATATGCCGAGTGTGGTGTCATCAACACCGAGGGTTGTGATGTCATACATAGTGGGTATCATGTCACAAATAGAGTGGATAGGAGGTCACACCTATAGTGGATGTGATTTGATACATATATTGGCTGAGATACCATTGATTGGGTGGGTGTGATGACACAGATACAGTGGACGTGAGATCAGATATAGTGGATATGATGTCATATATGGTGGACTTGAAGTCATAAATAAAGTGGTGTGATGTCATAAAGAGTGATTGTGATGTCATATGTATTACATATGATTTCAGACAAATCGTGGAGGTGATGTCATACATACACTGGGTTTGATGAAATTGATACATTGGGTGTGATGACACAGATACAGTGGGTGTGATATCAGACACAGTGGCTGTGAAGCACGCAATGGTTGTGTTGTCATAACACTCTGTGTGATGCCATATAAAGTAGATATGTCATAAACGTAGTGTGTGCGATGTCATAGAAACATTCATTGTGAGAAGTCACACATATAGTGAATGTGATATCACACAGTAGATGACATATCATATATAGTGCATGTGACGTCTTGAAAACAGTGCATGTGATGTCATAAATACAAAGGAATGTTGTCATAAAGTGTGGATATAATGTCCTGTATAGTGCATAGGATGGCATATATATGCCACCTGTGAACTCTTACATAGTTGGTGTGATGTCTTCGACAGAGTGGGTGTGATGACAAATAAAGTGTATGTGATGGCAAAGAGAATGGGTTTCAAGTTAGATAGAGAGATGTGTTGTCATCCACGCAGTGTGGATATGACATAGTCGCTGAACAAACACGAGTTTTTAAGGGCCATGTCCAACGTAACTCGAGATTATACCCCAGGTTCCCGCTGCAACTCGAGAAAAACCATGAGACTTCCCCCTCAAAGCGAGATGAGGCCCAATTCCCCCGAACTGCATGCAGAACAATCCCGTGATCCCCATGAAACATGTAAGGAGCCTCGACTTGCTTGATGGATCTCGAGGCAATCCGCAAGAACATTGTCACAAGTATAGAGGCAACCTGAGGTCACACCAGCATCGCAAAGGAGCTCCATGTACCCCAAATCAACTCGAGATGAGGCCCGATTCCCCTGCCTTGACTCCAGAGCCATCCCCCGTTCCCCAGCAAACACGACCAGTGGCTTGACTTCCTAGAGGAAACTAAGGAGGTACACTGAGAACAACATGCCAAGCCTAGAGGAATACAAAGTTCAGCAGAGCAACTCGAAGAATGCTCCGAGGACTGCAAATTGCTAGGAGGTGAGAGGTGATTGCCTGTCTTAGACTCAAGATGTATGCCAACATTCCACAACCCCTCAAGGGGAGGCTTCTCTGAGCAGTAGGTGTGAGGGAGGGACCCTGAGTTTGCTGCCTCAAGTGGAATATACACCGAGAAGAACAGACTCGAAAGGAGGCCGGGTTTCCTTGCACTGGCTTGAATACAGGCTCATCTTTCATCTCAAAAGGTGAACGGATGTCTGAATCCCCTGTGTAGTCCCTAGAGAAAGCCCTAGGTCCCTGACTCCTTTCGATGGAATGCCTCACATGCCTTTGAAACCTCGAGCGGCACACAGAGTTCACTGCTTCAAAAGGTGACGATGCCTGACTCTTCTTGAACATTGACAGGAATACCAATATCCCTGTGGCTACTGGTAAGGGACCCTGGGTCTCCCGCCTCACCTCGAGACGCGTCCCTTTGGCCCGGTCAAGCCTCGAAGAGATTCCTGAGGTGTCCCTCGTAAATTGACAGCAGTCCCGACGTTGCTGGACAAGCACGAGCGTTGAAGGGCCATCCCGGTTGTAACTCGAGAATATACCCCAGATCCCTAAAGCAACTCGAGAAAAACCATGAGACTTCCCCTCAAAGCGAGATGAGTCCCGATTCCCCCGAACTGCATGCAGAGCAATCCTGTGATCCCCATGAAACATGTAAGGAGTCTCGACTTGCTTGATGGATCTTGAGACAATCCGCAAGAACACTGTCACAACTAGAGAGGGACACTGAGGTCAAACCAGCTTCGCGAAGGATCTCCATGTACCCTATATACTCGAGATGAGGCCCGATTCCACTGCCCTGACTCCAGAGCCATTCCCCGTTACCCAGCAAAAACGACAAGTGGCTTGACTTCCTTTAGGCAACTCCAGAGGTTCCCCGAGAACAGCGTGTCAAGACTAGAGGAATACAAAGATCAGAAGAGCAACTCGAGGAATGCTCCGTGGACGCCAAATTGCCTGGAGATGAGACCGGATTGCCTGACGTAGACTCAAGATGTATGCCAACTTTCCACAAGCCCCTCAAGAAGAGGCTTCTCTCAGCAGTAGGTATGAGGGAGGGACCCTGAGTTTGTTGCCTTAAGTGGAATATACACCGAGAAGACCTGACTCGAAAGGAGGGGTTTCCTTGCAGTGGCTTGAATACAGTCTCCTCTTTCATCAAACAAGGTGAACGGATGTCTGAATCCCCTGTGGAGTCCCTAGAGAAAGCCCTAGGTCCCCGACTTCTTTCAAAGGAATACCTCACATGCATTTGACACCTCGAGCGGCACGCAGAGTACACTGCTTCAAAAGCTGACGATGTCTGACTCCTCTTGAACATTGACAGGAATTCCAATATCCCTGTGGCTCCTGGAAAGTGACCCTAGGTCTCCCGCCTCACCTCGAGAAGTGTCCCTTTGGCCCTGCCAAGCCTCGAAGAGATTCCTGAGGTGTCTCTCGTAACTCAACAGGAGTCCTGACGTCGCTGGACAAAAACGTGTGTTGAAGGGCCATCCCCGCCGTAACTCGAGAATATACTCCAGGTCCCCGCCGCAACTTGAGAAAAACCATGAGATTTCCCTCTCAAAGTGAAATAAGGCACGATTCCCCTGCACTGCATGCAGTGCAATCCTGTGATCCCCAAGAAACATGTAAGGAGCCCCGACATGCTTGATGGATCTCGAGACAATCCTCAAGAACACTGTCACAAATAGAGAGGGACACTGAGGTCACACCAGTATCCCGAAGGAGATACATGTACCCCAAATCAACACGAGATGAGGCTCGATTCCCATGCCTTGACTCCAGAGCCAACCCCCAATCCCCAGCAAACACGACCAGTGGCTTGACTTAGTTTAGGCAACTCCAGAGGTACCCGGAGAACAACGTGACAAGCCTAGAGGAATACCAAGTTCAGCAGAACAACTCGAAGAATGCTCCGTGAACTGCAAATTGCCTGGAGGTGAGAGGTGATTGCCTGGCTTAGATTTAAGATGTATGCCAACTTTCCACAAGCTCCTCAAGGGGAGGCTTCTCTCAGCAGTAGGTGTGAGGGAGGGACGCTGAGTTTGCTGCCTCAAGTGGAATATACACCGAGAAGCACAGACTCGAATGGAGGCCGGGTTTCTTTACAGAGGCTTGAATACAGGCTCCTCTTTCATTTCACAAGGTGAAGGGAAGTCTGAATCTCCTGTGGAGTCCCTAGAGAAAGCCCTAGGTCCCCGACTCCTTTCGACGGATTGCCTCACATGCCTTTGACAACTCGAGCGGCACACAGAGTTCACTGCTTCAAAATGTGACGATGCCTGACTCTTCTTGAACATTGACAGGAATCCCAATATTAATATGGCTACTGGAAAGGGACCCTGGGTCTCCAGCCTCACCTCGAGAAGCGTCCCTTTGGCCCTGTCAAGCCTCGAAGAGATTCCTGAGGTGTCCCTCGTAACTCGGCAGCAGTGCTGACGTCGCTGGGCAAGCACGAGCGTTGAAGGGCCATCCCCGTTGTAACTCGAGAATATACCCCAGGTCCCCACTGCAACTCGAGAAAAAGCATGCGACTTGCCCTCAAAGCGAGATGAGGCCGATTCCCCTGCACTGCATGCAGAGAAATCCCGTTATCCCCATGAAACATGTAAGGAGCCTCGACTTGCTTGATGGATCTCGAGACAATCCGCAAGAATACTGTCACAAGTATAGAGGGACCGTGAGGTCACACCAGCATCAAGAAGGTTTTCCATGTACCCCAGATCAACACGAGATGAAGCCCGATTTCCCTGCCTTGACTCCAGAGCCATCCTCCGTTACCCAGCAAAAACGACCAGTGGCTTGACTTCCTTTAAACAACTCCAAAGTTTCCACGAGAACAGCGTGCCAAGCCTAGAGCAATACGAAATTCAGTAGAGCAACTCGAGGAATGCTCCGTAGACCCCAAATTGCCTGGAAATGAGAGCTGATTGCCTGGCTTAGACTCAAGACGTGTGCCAACTTTCCACAAGCCCCTCCATAGGAGGCTTCTCTCAGCAGTAGGTGTGAGGGAGGGACACTGAGTTTGTTGCCTCACGTGGAATATACACCGAGAAGCTCTGAATCTAAAGGAGGCCGGGTTTCCTTGCAGTGGCTTGAATACAGGCTCCTCTTTCATCTCACAAGTTGAAGGGATGTCTGAATCCCCTGTGGAGTCCCTAGAGAAAGCCCTATGTCCCCGACTCCTTTCGACGGAATGCCTCACATGCCTTTGACAACTCGAGTGGCACACAGAGTTCACTGCTTCAAAAGGTGACGATGCCTGACTCCTCTTGAACATTGACAGGAATCCCAATATCCCTGTGGCTAATGTAAAGGTACACTGGGTTTCCCGCCTCACCTCGAGAAGTGTCGCTTTGGCCTTGCCAAGCCTCGAAGAGATTCCTGAGTTGTCCCTCGTAACTCGACAGGAGTCCTGACGTCGCTGGACAAACATGAGTGTTGAAGGGCCATCCCCGCCGTACCTCGAGAATATACCACAGGTCCCCGCTGCAACTCGAGAAAAACCATGAGACTTCACCCTCAAAGCGAGAAGAGGCCCGATTCCCCTGCACTGCATGCAGAGCAATCGCGTGATCCCCATGAAACATGTAAGGAGCCTCGACTTGCTTGATGGATCTCGAGACAATCCGCAGGAACACTGTCACAAGTATAGAGGGACCCTGAGTTCACAACGGCATCGTGATGGAGATCCATGTACCCCAAATCAACTCGAGATGAGGCCCGATTCCTCTGTCTTTACTCCAGAGCCATCCCCAGATCCCCAGCAAACACGACCCGTGGTTTGACTTAATTTAGGCAACTCCAGATTTTCCCCGAGAAAAACGTTCCAAGCCTAGAGGAACACCAAGTTCAGCAGAGCAAATCGACGAATGCTCCGGGGACCCCAAATTTCCTGGAGATGAGAGCTGATTGCCTGACTTAGACTCAAGACCTATGCCAACTTTCCACAAGCCCCTCAAGAGGAGGCTTCTCTCAGCAGTAGGTATGAGGGAGGGACCCTGAGTTTATTGCCTTAAGTGGAATATACACCGAGAATCCCTGACTCGAAAGGAGGCCGGGTTTCCTTGCAGTGGCTTGAATACAGGCTCCTCTTTCATCTCACAAGGTGAAGGGATGTCTGAGTCCCCTGTGGAGTCCCTAGAGAAAGCCCTAGGTCCCCGACTCCTTTCGACGGAATGCCTCACATGCCTTTGACACCTCGAGGGGCACACAGAGTTCACAGCGTCAAAAGGTGACGATGCCTGACTCCTCTTGAACTTTGACAGAAATCCCAATATCCCTGTGGCTACTGGTAAGGGACCCTGGGTCTCCCGCCTCACCTCGAGAAGCATCCCTTTGGCCCTGTCAAGCCTCGAAGTGATTCCTGAGGTGTCCCTCGCAACTCGACAGCAGTCCTGACGTCGCTGGACAAGCACGAGCTTTGAAGGGCCATCCCCGTTGTAACTCGAAAATATACCCCAGGTCCCCACTGCAACTCGAGAAAAACCATGAGACTTCCCCCTCAAAGCGAGATGAGGCCCGATTCCCCTGCACTGCATGCAGAGCAATCCCGTGATCCCCATGAAACATGTAAGGAGCCTTGACTTGCTTGATGGATCTCGAGACAATCCGCAAGAATACTGTCACAATTATAGTGGGACCCTGAGGTCATACCAGCGTCGTGAAGGATCTCCATGTACCCCAAATCAACTCGAGGTGAGACCCGATTCCCCTGCACTGACTCCAGAGCCATCCCCCGTTACCCAGGAAAAACGACAAGTGGCTTAACTTCCTTTAGGCAATTCCAGAGTTTCCCCAAGAACAGCGTGTCAAGCGTAGAGGAATACCAAGTTCAGCAGAGCAAATCGAGGAATGCTCCGTGAACCCCAAATTACCTGGAGATGAGAGCTGATTGCCTGGCGTAGACTCAAGACGTATGTCAACTTTCCACAAGCCCCTCAACAGGAGGCTTCTCTCAGCAGTAGGTGTGAGGGAAGGACCCTGACTTTGCTGCTTCAAGTGGAATATAGACCGAGAAGCCCTGACTCGAAAGGAGGCCGGGTTTCCATGCAGTGGCTTGAATAGAGGCTTATCTTTGATCTCACAAGCTGAAGGGATGTCTGAATCCCCTCTGGAGTCCCTAGAGAAAGCCCTAGGTCCCCGACTCCTTTCGACAGAATGCCTCACATGCCTTTGAAACCTCTAGCGGCACGCAGAGTTCACTGCTTCAAAAGGTGACGATGCCTGACTCCTCTTGAACATTGACAGGAATCCCAATATCCCTGTGGCTCCTGGAAAGGGAACCTGGGTCTCCCGCCTCACGTCGAGAAGCGTCCCTTTTGCCCTGCCAAGCCTCGAAGAGATTCCTGAGGTGTCCCTCGTAACTCGACAGGAGTCCTGACGTCCCTGGACAGACAGGATTGTTGAAGGGCCATCCCCCACGTAACTCGAGAATATAACCCAGATCCCCGCCGCAACTCGAGAAAAACCATGATACTTCAAGCTCAAACCGAGATGAGCCCCGATTCTTCTGCACTGCATGCAGAGCAATGCCGTGATCCCCATGAAAAATGTATGGGGCCTCGACTTGCTTGATGGATCTCGAGACAATCCGCAAGAACACTGTCACAACTAGAGAAGGGCACTGAGGTCACACCAGCATCGCGAAGGAGCTCCATGTACCCCAAATCAACAGGAGATTCGGCCCGATTCCCTTGCCTTGACTCCAGAGCCATCCCCCGATTCCCAGCAAACACGACCAGTGGCTTGATTTCCTTTAGGCAACTCCAGAGGTTCCCCGAGAACAACGTGCCAATCCTAGAGGAATACCTTGTTCAGCAGAGCATCTCGAGGAATGTTCCGTGGACGCCAAATTGCCTAGAGATGAGAGCTGATTGCCTGACTTAGACTCAAGACGTATGCCAATTTCCAACAAGCCCCTCAAGAGGAGGCTTCTCTCAGCAGTAGGTGTGAGGGAGGGACCCTGAGTTTGCTGACTCAAGCTTAATATACACCGAGAAGCCATGACTCGAAAGGAGGCCGGGTTTCCTTTCAGTGGCTTGAATACAGACTCCTCTTTCATCTCACAAGGTGAAGGGATGACTGAATCCCCTGTGGAGTCCCTAGAGAAAGCACTAGGTCGCCGACTCCTTTCGACGGAATGCCTCACATGCCTTTGACACCTCGAGCGGCACACAGAGTTCACTGCTTCAAAAGGTGACGATGCCTGACTCCTCTTGAACATTGACAGGAATCCCAATATCCCTGTGGCTAATGTAAAAAGGGACCCTGGGTTCCCTCCTCACCTCGAGAAGCGTTGCTTTGGCCCTGCCAAGCCTCGAAGAGATTCCTGAGGTGTCCCTCGTAACTCGACAGGAGTCCTGACGTCGCTGGACAAACATGAGTGTTGAAGGGCCATCCCCGACGTAACGTCGAGAATATACCCCAGGTCCCCGCCGCAACTCGAGAAAAAAAACCATGAGACTTCCCCTCAAAGCGAGATGAGGCCCGATTCCCCTGCACTGCATGCAGAGCAATCCCGTGATCCCCATGAAACATGTAAGGAGCCTCGACTTGCTTGATGGATCTCGAGACAATTCCAAGAACACTGTCACAAGTAGAGAGGGACCCTGAGGTCACACCAGCATCACGAAGGAGCTCCATGTACCCCAAATCAACTCGAGATGAGGCCCGATTCCCCTGCCTTGACTCCAGAGCCATCCCCGCGTTCCCATCACAACACGACCAGTGGCTTGACTTCCTTTAGGCAACTCCAGAGGTTCCCCGAGAACAACGTGCCAAGCCTAGAGGAATACCAAGTTCAGCAGAGCAAACGAGGAATGTTCCGTGGACCCCAAATTGCCTGGAGATGAGAGCTGATTGCCTGGCTTAGACTCAAGACGTATGCCAACTTTCCACAAGCCCCTCAAGAGGAGGCTTCTCTCAGCAGTAGGTGTGAGGGAGGGACCCTGAGTTTGCTGCTCAAGTGGAATATACACCGAGAAGCCCTGACTCGAAAGGAGGCCGGGTTTCCTTGCAGTGGCTTGAATACAGGCTCCTCTTTCATCTCACAAGTGAAGGGATGTCTGAATCCCCTGTGGAGTCCCTAGAGAAAGCCCTAGGTCCCCGACTCCTTTCGACGGAATGCCTCACATGCCTTTGACACCTCGAGAGGCACGCAGAGTTCACTGCTTCAAAAGGTGACGATGCCTGACTCTCTTGAACATTGACAGGAATCCAATATCCCTGTGGCTACTGGAAAGGGACCTGGGTCTCCCGCCTCACCTCACCTCGAGAAGCGTCCCTTTGGCCCTGCCAAGCCTCGAAGATATTCCTGAGGTGTCCCTCGTAACTCGACAGGAGTCCTGACGTCGCTGGACAAACACGAGTTTTGAAGGGCCATCCCCGCCGTAACTCGAGAATATATACCCAGGTCCCCGCCGCAACTCGAGAAAAAAACCATGAGACTTCCCCCTCAAAGCGAGATGAGGCCCGATTCCCCTGCACTGCATGCAGAGCAATCCCGTGATCCCCATGAAACATGTAAGGAGCCTCGACTTGCTTGATGGATCTCGAGACAATCCGCAAGAACACTGTCACAATTAGAGAGGGACCCTGAGGTCACACCAGCATCAGGAAGGAGCTCCATGTACCCCAAATCAACTCGAGATGAGGCCCGATTCCCCTGCCTTGACTCCAGAGCCATCCCCCGTTCCCCATCAAACACGACCAGTGGTTGACTTCCTTTAGGCAACTCCAGAGGTTCCCCCGAGAAAAACGTGCCAAGCCTAGAGGAATACCAAGTTCAGCAGAGCAACTCGAGAATGCTCCGTGGACCCCAAATTGCCTGGAGATGAGAGCTGATTGCCTGGCTTAGACTCAAGACGGATGCCTACTTTCCACAAGCCCCTCAAGAGGAGGCTTCTCTCAGCAGTAGGTGTGAGGGAGGGACCCTGAGTTTGCTGCCTCAATTGGAATATACACCGAGAAGCCCTGACTCGAAAGGAGGCTGGGTTTCCTTGCAGTGGCTTGAATACAGGCTCCTCTTTCATCTCACAAGGTGAAGGGATGTCTGAATCCCCTGTGGAGTCCCTAGAGAAAGCCCTAGGTCCCCGACTCCTTTCGACGGAATGCCTCACATGCCTTTGACACCTCGAGCGGCACGCAGAGTTCACTGCTTCAAAAGCTGACGATGCCTGACTCTCTTGAACATTGACAGGAATCCCAATATCCCTGTGGCTACTGGAAAGGGACCCTGGGTCTCCCGCCTCACTTCGAGAAGCGTCCCTTTGGCCCTCCAAGCCTCGAAGAGATTCCTGAGGTGTCCCTCGTAACTCGACAGGAGTCCTGACGTCACTGGACAAACACGAGTGTTGAAGGGCCATCCCCGCCGTAACTCGAGAATATACCCCAGGTCCCCGCCGCAACTCGAGAAAAAAAACCATGAGACTTCCCCCTCAAAGCGAGATGAGGCCCGATTCCCCTGCACTGCATGCAGAGCAATCCCGTGATCCCCATGAAACATGTAAGGAGCCTCGACTTGCTTGATGGATCTCGAGACAATCCTCAAGAAACTGTCACAAGTACCGAGGGACCTGAGGTCACACCAGCATCGCGAAGGAGCTCCATGTACCCCAAATCAACTCGAGATGAGGCCCGATTCCCCTGCCTTGACTCCAGAGCCATCCCCGTTCCCAGATCAAACACGACCAGTGGCTTGACTTCCTTTAGGCAACTCCAGAGGTTCCCCGAGAACAACGTGCCAAGCCTAGAGGAAATACCAAGTTCAGCAGAGCAACTCGAGGAATGCTCCGTGGACCCCAAATTGCCTGGAGATGAGAGCTGATTGCCTGGCTTAGACTCAAGACGTATGCCAACTTTCCACAAGCCCCTCAAGAGAGGCTTCTCTCAGCAGTAGGTGTGAGGGAGGGACCCTGAGTTTGCTGCCTCAAGTGGAATATACACCGAGAAGCCCTGACTCGAAAGGAGGCCGGGTTTCCTTGCAGTGGCTTGAATACAGGCTCCTCTTTCATCTCACAAGGTGAAGGGATGTCTGAATCCCCTGTGGAGTCCCTAGAGAAAGGCCTAGGTCCCCGACTCCTCCTTTCGATGGAATGCCTCACATGCCTTTGACACCTCGAGCGGCACGCAGAGTTCACTTCTTCAAAAGGTGACGATGCCTGACTCCTCTTGAACATTGAGAGGAATCCCATATCCCTGAGCTAGTGGAAAGGGACCCTGGGTCTCCCCCCTCACCTCGAGAAGCGTCCCTTTGGCCCTGCCAAGCCTCGAAGAAGAGGATTCCTGAGTGTCCCTCGTAACTCGACAGGAGTCCTGACGTCGCTGGGGAAACACGAGTGTTGAAGGGCCATCCCCGCCGTAACTCGAGTATATACCCCAGGTCCCCGCCGCAACTCGAGAAAAACCATGAGACTTCCCCCCAAAGCGAGATGAGGCCCGATTCCCCTGCACTGCATGCAGAGCAATCCCGTGATCCCCATGAAACATGTAAGGAGCCTCGACTTGCTTGATGGATCTCGAGACAATCCGCAAGAACACTGTCACAAGTAGAGAGGGACCTGAGGTCACACCAGCATCGCGAAGGAGCTCCATGTACCCAAATCAAATCGAGATGAGGCCCGATTCCCCTGCCTTGACTCCAGAGCCATCCCCTGATCCCACATCAAACACGACCAGTGGCTTGACTTCCTTTAGGCAAACTCCAGAGGTTCCCCGAGAACAACGTGCCAAGCCTAGAGGAATACCAAGTTCAGCAGAGCAACTCGAGGTATGCTCCGTGGACCCCAAATTGCCTGGAGATGAGAGCTGATTGCCTGGCTAGACTCAAGATGTATGCCAACTTTCCACAAGCCCCTCAAGAGGAGCCTTCTCTCAGCAGTAGGTGTGAGGGAGGGACCTGAGCTTGCTGCCTCAAGTGGAATATACACCGAGAAGCCCTGACTCGAAAGGAGGCTGGGTTTCCTTGCAGTGGCTTGAATACAGGCTCCTCGTTCATCTCACAAGGTGAAGGGATGTCTGAATCCCCAGTGGAGTCCCTAGAAAAAGCCCTAGGTACCCCGACTCCTTTCGACGGAATGCCTCACATGCATTTGACACCTCGAGCGGCACGCAGAGTTCACTGCTTCAAAAGGTGACGATGCCTGACTCCTCTTGAACATTGACAGGAATCCCAATATCCCTGTGGCTACTGGAAAGGGACCCTGGTCTCCCGCCTCACTCGAGAAGCGTCCCTTTGGCCCTGCCAAGCCTCGAAGATATTCCGGAGGTGTCCCTCGTAACTCGACAGGAGTCCTGACGTCGCTGGACAAACACGAGTGTTTGAAGGGCCATCCCCGCCGTAACTCGAGAATATACCCCAGGTCCCCGCCGCAACTCGAAAAAAACCATGAGACTTCCCCTCAAAGCGAGATGAGGCCCGATTCCCCTGCACTGCATGCAGAGCAATCCCGTGATCCACATGAAACATGTAAGGAGCCTCGACTTGCCTGATGGATCTCGAGACAATCCGCAAGAACACTGTCACAAGTAAAGAGGGACCCTGAGGTTACACAAGCATCGCGAAGAAGCTCCATGTACCCCAAATCAACTCTAGATGAGGCCCGATACCCCTGCCTTGACTCCAGAGCCATCCCCGTTCCACATCAAACACGACAGTGGCTTGACTTCCTTTAGGCAACTCCAGAGGTTCCCTGAGAAAAAAACGTGCCAAGTCTAGAGGAATACCAAGTTCATAGAGCCACTCGAGGAATGCTCCGTGGACCCCAAATTGCCTGATGAGATGAGAGCTGATTGCCTGGCTTAGACTCAAGAAGGATGCCTACTTTCCACAAGCCCCTCAAGAGATGGCTTCTCTCAGCAGTAGGTGTGAGGGAGGGACCCTGAGTTTGCTGCCTCAAGTGGAATATACACCGAGAAGCCCTGACTAGAAAGGAGGCTGGGTTTCCTTACAGTGACTTGAATACAGGCTCCTCTATCATCTCACAAGGTGAAGGGATGTTTGAATCCCCTGTGGAGTCCATAGAAATAGGCCTAGGTCCCCGACTCCTTTCGATGGAATGCCTCACATGCCTTTGACACCTCGAGCGGCACGCAGAGTTCACTTCGTCAAAAAGTGACGATGCCTGACTCCTCTTGAACATTGAGAGGAATCCCCATATCCCTGAGCTACTGGAAAGGGACCCAGGGTCTCCCGCCTCACCTCAAGAAGAGTCCCTTTGGCCCTGCCAAGCCTCGAAGAGATTCCTGAGGTATCCCTCGTAACTCGACAGGAGTCCTGACGTCGCTGGGGAAACACGAGTGTTGAAGGGCCATCCCCTCCGTAACTCGAGTATATACCCCAGGTCCCCGCCGCAACTCAAGAAAAAACATGAGACTTCCCGCCCAAAGTGAGATGAGGCCCGATTCCCCTTCAATGCATGCAGACCAATCCCGTGATTCGCATGAAACATGTAAGAAGCCTCGACGTGCTTGATGGATCTCGAGACAATACCCAAGAACACTGTCACAAGTAGAGAGGAACCCTCAGGTCACACAAGCATCACGAAGGGGCTCCATGTACCCCAAATCAACTTGAGATGAGGCCCACTTCCCTTGATTTGACTCCTGAGCTGTACCCCGATTCCCAGCAAACACGACCAGTGGCTTGACTTTCTTTAGGTAACTCTAGAGGTTCCCCGAGAACAACCTGCCAAGCCTAGAGGAATACCAAGTTCAGCAGAGCATCATGAGGAATGCTCCATGGACCGCAAATTGCCTGGAATTGAGAGCTGATTGCCTGGCTTAGATCCAAGACATATGCCAACTTTCCACAAGCCCCTCAAGGGGGGGCTTCTCTCATCAGTAGGTGTGAGGGAGGGACCCTGAGTTTTATGCCTCAAGTGAAATATACACCGAGAAGCCCTGACTTTAAAGGAGGCTGGGTTTCCTTGCAGTGGCTTGAATACAGGCTCATCTTTCATCTCACAAGGTGAAGGGATGTCCGAATCCCCAGTGGAGTCACTAGAGAAAACCTAAGTCCCCGACTCCTTTCGATGGAATGCCTCACATGCCTTTGACACCTCGAGAAGCACGCAGAGTACACTGCTTCAAAAGGTGACGATGCCTGACTCCTCTTGAACATTGAGAGGAATCCCAATATCCCTGTGGCTACTGGAAAGGGACGCTGGGTCTCCCGCCTCACCTCGAGAAGCGTCCCTTTGGCCCTGCCTAGCCTCGAAGAGATTACTGAGGTGTCCTTCATAACTAGACAGGAGTCATGACGTCGCTGCACAATCACGATTCTTGAAGGGCCATCCCCGCCATAACTCGATAATATACCCCTGGTCCCTGCCGCAACTCGAGAAAAACCATGAGACTTCCCCCTCAAAGCGAGATGAGGCCCGATTCCCCTGCAATGCATGCAGAGCAATCCCGTGATCCCCATGAAACATGTAAGGACCTCGACTTGCTTGATGGATCTCCAGACAATCCGCAAGAACACTGTCACAATTAGGGAGGGACCCTGAGGTCACACAAGCATCAGGAAGGTGCTCCATGTACCCCACATCAACTCGAGATGAGGCCCGATTCCCCTTCCTTGACTCCAGCGCCATCCCCCGTTCCCCATCAAACACGACAGTGGCTTGAATTCCTTTATGCAACTCCAGAGGTTCCCCGAGAAAAAACGTGCCAAGTCTAGAGGAATACTAAGTTCATAGAGCCACTCGAGAAATGCTTCGTGGAACCCAAATTGCCTGGAGATGAGAGCTGATTGCCTGGCTTAGAAACAAGAAGAATGCCTACTTTCCACAAGCCCCTCTAGCGAAGGCTTCTCTCAGCAGTAGGTGTGAGGGAGGGACCCTGAGTTTGCTGCCTGAATTGGAATATACACCGAGAAGCCCTGACTGAAAAGGAGGCTGGGTTTCCTTACAGTGACTTGAATACAGGCTCCTCTATCGCTCACAAGGTGAAGGGATGACTGAATACCCTGTGGAGTCCCTAGAGAAAGTCCTAGGTTTCCGACTACTTTCGACGGAATGCCTCACATGCCTTTGACACCTTGAGCGGCACGCAGAGTTCACTGCTTCAAAAGGTGACGATACCTGACTCCTCTTGAACATTGACAGGAATCCCCATATCCCTGAGCTACTGGAAAGGGTCCCTTGGTCTCCCCCCTAACCTCGAGAAGCTTCCCTTTAGCCCTGCCAAGCCTCGAAGAGATTCCTGAGGGATCCCTCGTAACTCGACAGGAGTCCTGACGTCGCTGGAGAAACACGACTGTTGAAGTTCCATCCCCGCCGTATCTCGAGAATATATCCCAGGTCCGCACCGCAACTCGAAAAAAACCATGAGACTTCCCCCTCAAAGCCAGATGAGGCACCACTCTCCTGCACTGCATGCAGAGCAATCCCTTGATCCACATGAAACATGTAAGGAACCTCGACTTGCCTGATGTATCTCGAAACAATCATAAAGAAAACTGTCACAAGTACCGAGGGACTCTGAGGTTACACCAGCATCGCGAAGGAGCTCCATGTACCCCCAATCAACTCGAGATGAGTCCCGATACCCCTGCCTTGACTCCAGAGCCATCCCACGTTCCAGATCAGACACAACAGTTTCTTGACTTCCTTTAGGCAACTCCAGAGGTTCCCCGAGAAAAACGTGCCAAATAGAGGAATACCAAGTTCATAGAGCCATTCGAGGAGTGATCCGTGGACCCCAAATTGCCTGGAGATGAGAGCTGATTGCCTGGCTTAGACTCAAGAAGGATGCCTACTTTCCACAAGCCCTCAAGAGAAGGCTTCTCTCAGCAGTAGGTGTGAGGGAGGGACCCTGAGTTTGCTGCCTCAAGTGGAACATACACCGAGAAGCCCTGACTCGAAAGGAGGCTGGGTTTCCTTACAGTGACTTGAATACAGGATCCTGTATCATCTCACAAGTTGAAGGGATGTATGAATCCCCTGTGGAGTCCATAGAGAAAGGCCTAGGTCCCCGACTCCTTTCGATGGAATGCCTCACATGCCTTTGACACCTCGAGCGGCACGCAGAGTTCACTTCATCAAAAGGTGATGATGCCTGACTCCTCTTGGACATTGAGAGGAATCCCCATATACCTGAGCTACTGGAAAGGGACCCTGGGTTTCCCGCCTCACCTCAAGGAGAGTCCCTTTGCCCCTGCCAAGCCTCGAAGAGATTCCTGACGTGTCCCTCCTAACTCGACAAGAGTCCTGACGTCGCTGGGGAAACACGAGTGTTGAAGGGCCATCCCCTCCGTAATTCGAGTATATACCCCAGGTCCCCGCCGCAACTGGACAAAAACCATGAGACTTCCCCCATCAAAGCGAGATGAGGCCCGATTCCCCTTCACTGCATGCCAAGCAATCCCGTGATACCCATGAAATATGTAAGGAGACTCGACTTGCTTGATGGATCTCGAGACAGACCGCAAGATCACTGTCACAAGTAGAGAGGGAAGCTGAGGTCACACCAGCATCGCGAAGGAGTTTCATGTACCCAAAATCAAATCGAGATGAGGCAGGATTCCACTGCCTTGACTCCACAGCCATCCCCCGATCCACATCAAACACGACCAGTGGCTTGACTTCCTTTAGGCAACTCCAGAGGTTCCCCGAGAACAACGTGCCAAGCCTAGAGGAATACAAAGTTCAGAAGAGCAAATCCAGGTATGCTCCTTGGACCCCAAATTGCCTGGAGATGAGAGCTGATTGAATGGCATAGACTCAAGATGTATGCCATCTATCCATCAAGCCACTCAAGAGGAGCCTTCCTCTCAGCAGTAGGTGTGTGAGGGAGGGACCCTGAGTTTGCTGCCTGAATTGGAAAATACACCGAGAAGCCCTGACTCGAAAGGAGGCTGGGTTTCCTTACAGTGACTTGAATACAGGCTCCTCTATCATCTCACAAGGTGAAGGGATGACTGAATCCCCTGTGGAGTCCCTAGAGAAAGTCCTAGGTCCCCGACTCCTTTCGACGGAATGCCTCACATGCCTTTGACACCTTGAGCGGCACGTAGAGTTCACTGCTTCAAAAGGTGACGATACCTGACCCCTCTTGAACATTGACAGGAATCCCCATATCCCTGAGCTACTGGAAAGGGTCCCTTGGTCTCCCGCCTCACCTCGAGAAGCGTCCCTTTGGCCCTGCCAAGCCTCGAAGATATTCCTGAGGGATCCCTCGTAACTCGACAGGAGTCCTGACGTCGCTGGAGAAACACGACTGTTGAAGTGTCATCCCGGCCGTATCTCGAGAATATAACCCAGGTCCGCACCGCAACTCGAGAAAAAACATTACACTTTCCCCTCAAAGCGAGATGAGGCACCATTCTCTGGCACTGCATGCAGAGCAATCCCGTGATCCCCATGAAACATGTAAGGAGCCTCTACTTGTTTGATGGATCTCGAGACAATCCGCAAGAACACTGTCACAAGTACAGAGGGACCCTGAGGTCACACCAGCATGGCAAAGGAGCTCCATGTACTACAAATCAACACAATATGAGGCCCGATTCCCCTGCCTTGACTCGAGAGCCATCTCGCGTTCCACATCAAGCACGACCAGTGGTTTGACTTCCTTTAGGCATCTCCAGAGCTTCCCAGAGAACAACGTGCCAAGCCTAGAGAAATACCAAGTTCAGCAGAGCAACTCGAGGAATGTTCCGTGGACCCCAAATTGACTGGAGATGAGAGCTGATTGCCTGGCTTAGACTCAAGAAGGACTCCTACTTTCCACAAGCCCCTCAAGGGGAGGCTGCTCTCAGCAGTAGGTGTGAGGGAGGGACCCTGAGCTTGCTGCCTCAAGTGGAATATACACTGAGAAGCCCTGACTCGAAAGGATGCTGGGTTTCCTTACAGTGGCTTGAATACAGGCTCATCTTTCATCTCACAAGGTGAAGGGATGTCTGAATCCCCAGTGGAGTCCCTAGAGAAAGCCCTAGGTCGCCGGCTCCTTTCGACGGATTGACTCACATGCTTTTGACACCTCGAGCGGCACGCAGAGTTCACTGCTTCAAAAGGTGACGATGCCTGACTCCTCTTGAACATTGACAGGAATCTCAATATCCCTGTGGCTACTGGAAAGGGACACTGGATCTCCCGCGTTACCTCGAGAAGCGTCCCTTTGGCCCTGCCAAGCCTCGAAGATATTCCTGAGGTGTCCCTCGTAACTCGACAGGAGTCCTGACGTCGCTGGGAAAACAGGAGTGTTGAAGGGCCATCCCTGCCGTAACTCGAGTATATACCTCAGGTCCCCGACGCAACTCGAAAAAAACCATGACACTTAACCCATCAAAGCGAGATTAGGCCCGATTCCCCTGCACTGCATGCAGAGCAATCCCTTGATCCCCATGAAACATGTAAGGAGCCTCGACTTGCTTGATGGATCTCGAGACAGTCCGCAAGATCACTGTCACAAGTAGAGAGGGAAACTGAAGTCACACCAGCATCCCGAAGGAGTTCCATGTACCCCAAATCAACTCGATATGAGGCAGGATTCCCCTGCCTTGACTCCAGAGCCATCCCCTGTTCCCCATCAAACACGACCAGTGGCTTGACTTCTTTTAGGAAACTCCAGAGGTTCCCCGAGAACAACGTGCCAAGCCTAGAGGAATACCAAGTTCAGCAGAGCAACTCCAAGTATGCTCAGTGGACCCCAAATTGCCTGGAGATGAGAGTTGATGGCCTGGCTTAGACTCAAGACGTATGTCAACTTTCCACAAGCCCCTCAAAGAGGCCTCTCTCAGCAGTAGGTGTGAGGGAGGGACCCTGAATTTGTTGCCTCAATTGGAATATACACCGAGAAGCCCTGACTCAAAAGGAGGCCGGGTTTCCTTTCAGTGGCTTGAATACAGGCTCCTCTTTCATCTCACAAGGTGAACGGATGTCTGAGTCCCATGTGGAGTCACTAGAGAAAGGCCTAGGTAACCGACTCCTTTCAACGGAATGCCTCACAGGCCTTTGACACCTCGAGCGGCACGCAGAGTTCACTGCTTCAAAAGCTGACGATGCCTGACTCCTGTTGAACATTGACAATAATCCCAATATCCATGTGGCTAATGCAAAGGGACCCTGGGTCTCCCGCCTCACTTCGAGAAGCGTCCCTTTGGCCCTACCAAGCCTCGAAGACATTTCTGAGGTTTCCCTCATAACTAGACAGGAGTCCTGACGTCACTGGACAAACACGAGTGTTGAAGGGCCATCCCCGCCGTAACTCGAGAATATACCCCAGGTCCCCGCCGCAACTCGAAAAAAACCATGAGACTTCCCATTCAAAGCGAAATGAGGCCCGATTCCCCTGCAATACATGCAGAGCAATCCCGTGATCCCCATGAAACATGTAAGGAGCCTCGACTTGCCTGATGTATCTCGAGACAATCCTCAAGAAAACTGTCACAAGTACCGAGGGACTCTGAGGTTACACCAGCATCGCGAAGGAGCTCCATGTGCCCCCAATCAACTCGAGATGAGTCCCGATACCCCTGCCTTGACTCCAGAGCCATCCCGCGTTCCACATCAAACACGACAGTGGCTTGACTTCCTTTAGGCAACTCCAGAGGTTCCCCGAGAAAAAAGTGCCAAGTCTAGAGGAATACCAAGTTCATAGAGCCATTCGAGGAGTGATCCGTGGACCCCAAATTGCCTGGAGATGAGAGCTGATTGCCTGGCTTAGACTCAAGAAGGATGCCTACTTTCCACAAGCCCCTCAAGAGAAGGCTTCTCTCAGCAGTAGGTGTGAGGGAGGGACCCTGAGTTTGCTGCCTCAAGTGGACATACACCGAGAAGCCCTGACTCGAAAGGAGGCTGGGTTTCCTTACAGTGACTTGAATACAGGATCCTGTATCATCTCACAAGTTGAAGGGATGTATGAATCCCCTGTGGAGTCCATAGAAATAGGCCTAGGTCCCCGACTCCTTTCGATGGAATGCCTCACATGCCTTTGACACCTCGAGCGGCACGCAGAGTTCACTTCGTCAAAAGGTGATGATGCCTGACTTCTTGGACATTGAGAGGAATCCCCATATACCTGAGCTACTGGAAAGGGACCCTGGGTTTCCCGCCTCACCTCAAGGAGAGTCCCTTTGCCCCTGCCAAGCCTCGAAGAGATTCCTGACGTGTCCCTCGTAACTCGACAAGAGTCCTGACGTCGCTGGGGAAACACGAGTGTTGAAGGGCCATCCCCTCCGTAACTCGAGTATATACCCCAGGTCCCCGCCGCAACTGGACAAAAACCATGAGACTTCCCCCCAAAGCGAGATGAGGCCCGATTCCCCTCACTGCATGCCAAGCAATCCCGTGATACCCATGAAACATGTAAGGAGCCTCGACTTGCTTGATGGATCTCGAGACAGACCGCAAGATCACTGTCACAAGTAGAGAGGGAAGCTGAGGTCACACAAGCATCGCGAAGGAGTTTCATGTACCCCAAATCAAATCGAGATGAGGCAGGATTCCCCTGCCTTGACTCCAGAGCCATCCCCCGATCCACATCAAACACGACCAGTGGCTTGACTTCCTTTAGGCAACTCCAGAGGTTCCCCGAGAACAACGTGCCAAGCCTAGAGGAATACAAGTTCAGAGAGCAAATCCAGGTATGCTCCTGGACCCCAAATTGCCTGGAGATGAGAGCTGATTGCCTGGCTTAGACTCAAGATGTATGCCAACTTTCCATCAAGCCCTCAAGAGGAGCCTTCTCTCAGCAGTAGGTGTGAGGGAGGGACCCTGAGTTTGCTGCCTCAAGTGGAAAATACACCGAGAAGCCCTGACTCGAAAGGAGGCTGGGTTTCCTTGCAGTGACTTGAATACAGGCTCCTCTATCATCTCACAAGGTGAAGGGATGTCTGAATCCCCTGTGGAGTCCCTAGAGAAAGTCCTAGGTCCCCGACTCCTTTCGACGGAATGCCTCACATGCCTTTGACACCTCGAGCGGCACGCAGAGTTCACTGCTTCAAAAGGTGACGATGCTGACTCCTCTTGAACATTGACAGGAATCCCCATATCCCTGAGCTACTGGAAAGGGACCCTGGGTCTCCCGCCTCACCTCGAGAAGCGTCCCTTTGGCCCTGCCAAGCCTCGAAGATATTCCTGAGGTGTCCCTCGTAACTCGACAGGAGTCCTGACGTCGCTGGAGAAACACGAGTGTTGAAGTGCCATCCCCGCCGTATCTCGAGAATATAACCCAGGTCCCACCGCAACTCGAGAAAAAACATGAGACTTTCCCCTCAAAGCGAGATGAGGCCCGATTCTCTGCACTGCATGCAGAGCAATCCCGTGATCCCCATGAAACATGTAAGGAGCCTCGACTTGCTTGATGGATCTCGAGACAATCCGCAAGAACACTGTCACAAGTACAGAGGGACCCTGAGGTCACACACAGCATGGCGAAGGAGCTCCATGTACCCCAAATCAACTCAAGATGAGGCCCGATTCCCCTGCCTTGACTCCAGAGCCATCTCCCGTTCCACATCAAACACGACCAGTGGCTTTGACTTCCTTTAGGCAACTCCAGAGGTTCCCAGAGAACAACGTGCCAAGCCTAGAGAAATACCAAGTTCAGCAGAGCAACTCGAGAGAATGCTCCGTGGACCCCAAATTGCCTGGAGATGAGAGCTGATTGCCTGGCTTAGACTCAAGAAGGATGCCTACTTTCCACAAGCCCCTCAAGGGGAGGCTGCTCTCAGCAGTAGGTGTGAGGGAGGGACCCTGAGTTTGCTGCCTCAAGTGGAATATACACTGAGAAGCCCTGACTCGAAAGGAGGCTGGGTTCCTTACAGTGGCTTGAATACAGGCTCATCTTTCATCTCACAAGGTGAAGGGATGTCTGAATCCCCTGTGGAGTCCCTAGAGAAAGCCCTAGGTCCCCGACTCCTTTCGACGGAATGACTCACATGCTTTTGACACCTCGAGCGGCACGCAGAGTTCACTGCTTCAAAAGGTGACGATGCCTGACTCCTCTTGAACATTGACAGGAATCTCAATATCCCTGTGGCTACTGGAAAGGGACACTGGGTCTCCCGCCTCACCTCGAGAAGCGTCCCTTTGGCCCTGCCAAGCCTCGAAGATATTCCTGAGGTGTCCCTCGTAACTCGACAGGAGTCCTGACGTCGCTGGACAAACACGAGTGTTGAAGGGCCATCCCCGCCGTAACTCGAGTATATACCCCAGGTCCCCGCCGCAACTCGAGAAAAAAACCATGAGACTTCCCCTCAAAGCGAGATGAGGCCCGATTCCCCTGCAATGCATGCAGAGCAATCCCGTGATCCCATGAAACATGTAAGGAGCCTCGACTTGCTTGATGGATCTCGAGACAATCCGCAAGAACACTGTCACAAGTAGAGAGGGACCCTGAGGTCACACCAGCATCACGAAGGAGCTCCATGTACCCCAAATCAACTCGAGATGAGGCCCGATTCCCCTGCCTTGACTCCAGAGCCATCCCCTGTTTCCCATCAAACACGACCAGTGGCTTGACTTCTTTTAGGCAACTCCAGAGGTTCCCCGAGAACAACGTGCCAAGCCTAGAGGAATACCAAGTTCAGCAGAGCAACTCGAGGATGCTCAGTGGACCCCAAATTGCCTGGAGATGAGAGCTGATTGCCTGGCTTAGACTCAAGACGTATGCCAACTTTCCACAAGCCCCTCAAGAGAGGCTCTCTCAGCAGTAGGTGTGAGGAGGGGGACCCTGAGTTTGTGCCTCAATTGGAATATACACCGAGAAGCCCTGACTCGAAAGGAGGCTGGGTTTCCTTACAGTGACTTGAATACAGGCTCCTCTTTCATCTCACAAGGTGAAGGGATGTCTGAATCCCCATGTGGAGTCACTAGAGAAAGGCCTAGGTCCCCGACTCCTTTCGACGGAATGCCTCACATGCCTTTGACACCTCGAGCGGCACGCAGAGTTCACTGCTTCAAAAGGTGACGATGCCTGACTCCTCTTGAACATTGAGAGGAATCCCAATATCCCTGAGCTACTGGAAAGGGACCCTGGGTCTCCCGCCTCACCTCGAGAAGCGTCCCTTTGGCCCTGCCAAGCCTCGAAGAGATTCCTGAGGTGTCCCTCGTAACTCGACAGGAGTCCTGACGTCGCTGGGGAAACACGAGTGTTGAAGGGCCATCCCCTCCGTAACTCGAGAATATACCCAGGTCCCCGCCGCAACTCGAAAAAAACCATGAGACTTCCCCCCAAAGCGAGATGAGGCCCGATTCCCCTGCACTGCATGCAGAGCAATCCCGTGATCCCCATGAAACATGTAAGGAGCCTCGACTTGCTTGATGGATCTCGAGACAATCCGCAAGAAAACTGTCACAAGTAGAGAGGGACTCTGAGGTCACACCAGCATCGCGAAGGAGTTCCATGTACCCCAAAATCAACTCGAGATGAGGCCCGATTCCCCTGCCTTGACTCCAGAGCCATCCCCCGTTCCACATCAAACACGACAGTGGCTTGACTTCCTTTAGGCAACTCCAGAGGTTCCCCGAGAAAAACGTGCCAAGCCTAGAGGAATACCAAGTTCAGAGAGAGCAACTCGAGGTATGCTCCTGGACCCCAAATTGCCTGGAGATGAGAGCTGATTGCCTGGCTTAGACTCAAGAAGTATGCCACTTTCCACAAGCCCCTCAAGAGAAGGCTTCTCTCAGCAGTAGGTGTGAGGGAGGGACCCTGAGTTTGCTGCCTCAAGTGGAATATACACCGAGAAGCCCTGACTCGAAAGGAGGCTGGGTTTCCTTACAGTGACTTGAATACAGGCTCTCTATCATTCTCACAAGGTGAAGGGATGTCTGAATCCCCAGTGGAGTCCCTAGAAAAAGCCCTAGGTCCCCGACTCCTTTCGACGGAATGCCTCACATGCCTTTGACACCTCGAGCGGCACGCAGAGTTCACTGCTTCAAAAGGTGACGATGCCTGACTCCTCTTGAACATTGACAGGAATCCCATATCCCTGTGCTACTGGAAAGGGACCCTGGGTCTCCCGCCTCACCTCGAGAAGCGTCCCTTTGGCCCTGCCAAGCCTCGAAGAGATTCCTGAGTGTCCCTCGTAACTCGACAGGAGTCCTGACGTCGCTGGACAAACACGAGTGTTGAAGGCCATCCCCTCCGTAACTCGAGTATATACCCCAGGTCCCCGCCGCAACTCGAAAAAACCATGAGACTTCCCCCAAAGCGAGATGAGGCACGATTCTCCTGCACTGCATGCAGAGCAATCCCGTGATCCCATGAAACATGTAAGGAGCCTCGACTTGCTTGATGGATCTCGAGACAATCCGCAAGAACACTGTCACAAGTACAGAGGGACCCTGAGGTCACACCAGCATCGCGAAGGAGCTCCATGTACCCCAAATCAACTCGAGATGAGGCCCGATTCCCCTGCCTTGACTCCAGAGCCATCCCCCGTTCCACATCAAACACGACCAGTGGCTTGACTTCCTTTAGGCAACTCCAGAGTTCCCCGAGAAAAACGTGCCAAGTCTAGAGGAATACCAAGTTCAGCAGAGCAACTCGAGAATGCTTCCGTGGACCCCAAATTGCCTGGAGATGAGAGCTGATTGCCTGGCTTAGACTCAAGAAGTATGCCTACTTTCCACAAGCCCCTCAAGAGAAGGCTTCTCTCAGCAGTAGGTGTGAGGGAGGGACCCTGAGTTTGCTGCCTCAAGTGGAATATACACCGAGAAGCCCTGACTCGAAAGGAGGCTGGTTTCCTTACAGTGACTTGAATACAGGCTCCTCTTCATCTCACAAGGTGAAGGGATGTCTGAATCCCCTGTGGAGTCCTAGAGAAAGGCCTAGGTCCCCGACTCCTTTCGATGGAATGCCTCACATGCCTTTGACACCTCGAGCGGCACGCAGAGTTCACTGCTCAAAAGGTGACGATGCCTGACTCCTCTTGAACATTGAGAGGAATCCCCATATCCCTGTGGCTACTGGAAAGGGACCCTGGGTCTCCCGCCTCACCTCAAAAGCGTCCCTTTGGCCCTGCCAAGCCTCGAAGATATTCCTGAGGTGTCCCTCGTAACTCGACAGGAGTCCTGACGTCGCTGGGGAAACACGAGTGTTGAAGGCCATCCCCTCCGTAACTCGAGAATATATCCCAGGTCCCGCCGCAACTCGAGAAAAAAATGAGACTTCCCCCCAAAGCGAGATGAGGCCCGATTCCCCTGCACTGCATGCAGAGCAATCCCGTGATCCCCATGAAACATGTAAGGAGCCTCGACTTGCTTGATGGATCTCGAGACAGTTCGCAAGAACACTGTCACAAGTAGAGAGGGACCCTGAGGTCACACCAGCATCGCGAAGGAGCTCCATGTACCCCAAATCAACTCGAGATGAGGCCCGATTCCCCTGCCTTGACTCCAGAGCCATCCCCCGTTTCCCATCAAACACGACCAGTGGCTTGACTTCCTTTAGGCAACTCCAGAGGTTTCCCGAGAACAACGTGCCAAGCCTAGAGGAATACCAAGTTCAGCAGAGCAACTCGAGGAATGCTCCGTGGACCCCAAATTGCCTGGAGATGAGAGCTGATTGCCTGGCTTAGACTCAAGAATATGCCTACTTTCCACAAGCCCTCAAGGGAAGGCTTCTCTCAGCAGTAGGTGTGAGGGAGGGACCCTGAGTTTGCTGCCTCAAGTGGAATATACACCGAGAAGCCCTGACTTGAAAGGAGGCCGGTTTCCTTGCAGTGGCTTGAATACAGGCTCCTCTTTCATCTCACAAGGTGAAGGGATGTCTGAATCCCCTGTGGAGTCCCTAGAGAAAAGGCCTAGGTCCCCGACTCCTTTCGATGGAATGCCTCACATGCCTTTGACACCTCGAGCGGTAAGCACGCAGAGTTCACTGCTTCAAAAGGTGACGATGCCTGACTCCTCTTGAACATTGACAGGAATCCCAATATCCCTGTGGCTACTGGAAAGGGACACTGGGTCTCCCGCCTCACCTCGAGAAGCGTCCCTTTGGCCTGCCAAGCCTCGAAGAGATTCCTGAGGTGTCCCTCGTAACTAAACAGGAGTCCTGACGTCGCTGGACAACACGAGTGTTGAAGGGCCATCCCCGCCGTAACTCGAGAATATACCCAGGTCCCCCTCAAACTCGAGAAAAACCATGAGACTTCCCCCCCAAAGCGAGATGAGGCCCGATTCCCCTGCACTGCATGCAGAGCAATCCCGTGATCCCCATGAAACATGTAAGGAGCCTCGACTTGCTTGATGGATCTCGAGACAATCGCAAGAACACTGTCACAAGTAACAGAGGGACCCTGAGGTCACACAAGCATCGCGAAGGAGCTCCATGTACCCCAAATCAACTCGAGATGAGGCCCGATCCCCTGCCTTGACTCCAGAGCCATCCCCCGTTTCCCATTAAACACGACCAGTGGCTTGACTTCCTTTAGGCAACTCCAGAGTTCCCCGAGAAACAACGTGCCAAGCCTAGAGGAATACCAAGTTCAGCAGAGCAAATCGAGGAATGCTCCGTGGACCCCTAATTGCCTGGAGATGAGAGCTGATTGCCTGGCTTAGAATCAAGAAGGATGCCTACTTTCCACAAGCCCCTCAAGGGAAGGCTTCTCTCAGCAGTAGGTGTGAGGGAGGGACCCTGAGTTTGCTGCCTCAAGTGGAATATACACCGAGAAGCCCTGACTCGAAAGGAGGCCGGGTTTCCTTGCAGTGGCTTGAATACAGGCTCATCTTTCATCTCACAAGGTGAAGGGATGTCTGAATCCCCTGTGGAGTCCCTAGAGAAAGCCCTAGGTCCCCGACTCCTTTCGAAGGAATGCCTCACATGCCTTTGACACCTCGAGCGGCACGCAGAGTTCACTGCTTCAAAAGGTGACGATGCCTGACTCCTCTTGAACATTGACAGGAATCCCAATATCCCTGTGGCTACTGGAAAGGGACCCTGGGTCTCCCGCTCACCTCGAGAAGCGTCCCTTTGGCCCTGCCAAGCCTCGAAGAGATTCCTGAGGTGTCCCTCGTAACTCGACAGGAGTCCTGACGTCGCTGGACAAACACGAGTGTTGAAGGGCCATCCCCGCCGTAACTCGAGAATATAATACAGGTCCCCGCCGCAACTCGAGAAAAAAACCATGAGACTTCCCCCCAAAAGCGAGATGAGGCACCGATTCTCCTGCACTGCATGCAGAGCAATCCCGTGATCCCCATGAAACATGTAAGGAGCCTCGACTTGCTTGATGGATCTCGAGACAGTCCGCAAGAACACTGTCACAAGACAGAGGAAGCCCTGAGGTCACACAGCATCGCGAAGGAAGTTCCATGTACCCCAAATCAACTCGAGATGAGGCCCGATTCCCCTGCCTTGACTCCAGAGCCATCCCCCGATCCACATCAAACACGACTAGTGGCTTGACTTCCTTTAGGCAACTCCAGAGGTTCCCCGAGAACAACGTGCCAAGCATAGAGGAATACCAAGTTCAGAGAGCAACTCGAGGAATGCTCCATGGACCCCAAATTGCCTGGAGATGAGAGCTGATTGCCTGGCTTAGACCCAAGACGTATGCCAACTTTCCACAAGCCACTCAAGAGGAGGCTTCTCTCAGCAGTAGGTGTGAGGGAGGGACCCTGAGTTTGCTGCCTCAAATGGAATATACACCGAGAAGCCCTGACTCGAAAGGAGGCCGGTTTCCTTACAGTGGCTTGAATACAGGCTCCTCTTCATCTCACAAGGTGAAGGGATGTCTGAATCCCCAGTGGAGTCCCTAGAAAAAGCCCTAGGTCCCCGTCTCCTTTCGACGGAATGCCTCACATGCCTTGACACCTCGAGCGGCACGCAGAGTTCACTGCTTCAAAAGGTGACGATGCCTGACTCCTCTTGAACATTGACAGGAATCCCAATATCCCTGTGGCTACTGGAAAGGGACCCTGGGTCTCCCGCCTCACCTCGAGAAGCGACCCTTTGGTCCTGCCAAGCCTCGAAGAGATTCCTGAGGTGTCCCTCGTAACTAGACAGGAGTCCTGACGTCGCTGGACCAACACGAGTGTTGAAGGAACATCCCCGCCGTAACTCGAGAATATACCCCAGGTCCCCGCCGCAACTCGAGAAAAACCATGAGACTTCCCCCTCAAAGCGAGATGAGCCCGATTCCCCTGCACTGCATGCAGAGCAATCCCGTGATCCCATGAAACATGTAAGAAGCCTCGACTTGCTTGTTGGATCTCGAGACAATCCCCAAGAACACTGTCACAAGTAGAGAGGGAACTGAGGTCACACAAGCATCACGAAGTGGCTCCATGTACCC
>JAJLRB010001220.1:0-15073 GCA_020976825.1 Odocoileus hemionus | reverse complement strand
CTCCATGTGCCCCCAATCAACACGAGATGAGTCCCGATACCCCTGCCTTGACTCCAGAGCCATCCCGCGTTCCACATCAAACACGAAAGTGGCTTGACTTCCTTTAGGCAACTCCAGAGGTTCCCCGAGAAAAAAGTGCCAAGTCTAGAGGAATACCAAGTTCATAGAGCCATTCGAGGAGTGATACGTGGACCCCAAATTGCCTGGAGATGAGAGCTGATTGCCTGGCTTAGACTCAAGAAGGATGCCTACTTTCCACAAGCCCCTCAAGAGAAGGCTTCTCTCAGCAGTAGGTGTGAGGGAGGGACCCTGAGTTTGCTGCCTCAAGTGGAACATACACCGAGAAGCCCTGACTCGAAAGGAGGCTGGGTTTCCTTACAGTGACTTGAATACAGGATCCTGTATCATCTCACAAGTTGAAGGGATGTATGAATCCCCTGTGGAGTCCATAGAAATTGGCCTAGGTCCCCGACTCCTTTCGATGGAATGCCTCACATGCCTTTGACACCTCGATCGGCACGCAGAGTTCACTTCGTCAAAAGGTGATGATGCCTGACTCCTCTTGGACATTGAGAGGAATCCCCATATCCCTGAGCTAGTGGAAAGGGACCCTGGGTCCTCCGCCTCACCTCAAGGAGAGACCCTTTGGCCCTGCCAAGCCTCGAAGAGATTCCTGACGTGTCCCTCGTAACTCGACAAGAGTCCTGACGTCGCTGGGGAAACACGAGTGTTGAAGGGCCATCCCCTCCGTAACTCGAGTATATACCCCAGGTCCCCGCCGCAACTGGACAAAAACCATGAGACTTCCCACCCAAAGCGAGATGAGGCCCGATTCCCCATCACTGCATGCCAAGCAATCCCGTGATACGCATGAAACATGTAAGGAGCCTCGACTTGCTCGATGGATCTCGAGACACTCCGCAAGATCACTGTCACAAGTAGAGAGGGAAGCTGAGGTCACACCAGCATCGCGAAGGAGTTTCATGTACCCAAAATCAAATCGAGATGAGGCAGGATTCCCCTGCCTTGACTCCAGAGTCATCCCCTGATCCACATCAAACACGACCAGAGGCTTGACTTCCTTTAGGAAACTCCAGAGGTTCCCCGAGGACAACGTGCCAAGCCTAGAGGAATACCAAGTTCAGAAGAGCAACTCCAGGTATGCTCCTTGGACCCCAAATTGCCTGGAGATGAGAGCTAATTGCCTGGCATAGACTCAAGATGTATGCCAACTATTCATCAGCCACTCAAGAGGAGCCTTCTCTCAGCAGTAGGTGTGAGGGAGGGACTCTGAGCTTGCTGCCTCAAGTGGAATATTCACCGAAAAGCCCTGACTCGAAACGAGGACAGGTTTCCTTGCAGTGGCTTGAATACAGGCTCCTCGTTCATTTCACAAGGTGAAGGGATGTCTGAATCCGCAGTGGAGTCCCTAGAAAAAGCCCTAGGTACCCGACTCCTTTCGACGGAATGCCTCACATGCATTTGACACCTCGAGCGCCACGCAGAGTTCACTGCTTCAAAAGGTGACGATGCCTGACTCCTCTTGAACATTGAGAGGAATCCCAATATACCTGTGGCTACTGGAAAGGCACCCTGTGTCTCCCGCCTCACATCGAGAAGCGTCCCTTTGGCCCTGCCAAGCCTCGAAGATATTCCGGATGTGTCCCTCGTAACTCGACAGGAGTCCTGACGTCGCTGGACAAACACGAGTGTTGAAGTGCCATCCCCGCCGTATCTCGAGAATATAACCCAGGTCCGCACCGCAACTCTAAAAAAACCATGAGACTTCCCCCTCAAAGCGAGATGAGGCACGACTCTCCTGCACTGCATGCAGAGCAATCCCGTGATCCACATGAAACATGTAAGGAGCCTCGACTTGCCTGATGGATCTCGAGACAATCCGCAAGAACACTGTCACAAGTAAAGAGCGACCCTGAGATTACACAAGCATCGCGAAGAAGCTCCATGTACCCCAAATCAACTCTAGATGAGGCCCGATACCCCTGCCTTGACTCCAGAGACATCCCGCGTTCCACATCAAACACGACAGTGGCTTGACTTCCTTTAGGCAACTCCAGAGGTTCCCTGAGAAAAACGTGCCAAGTCTAGAGGAATATCAAGTTCATAGAGCCACTGGAGGAATGCTCCGTGGACCCCAAATTGCCTGGAGATGAGAGCTGATTGCCTGGCTTAGACTCAAGAAGGATGCCTACTTTCCACAATCCCCTCAAGAGATGGCTTCTCTCAGCAGTAGGTGTGAGGGAGGGACCCTGAGTTTGCTGCCTCAAGGGGAATATACACCGAGAAGCCCTGACTAGAAAGGAGGCTGGGTTTCCTTACAGTGACTTGAATACAGGCTCCTCTATCATCTCACAAGGTGAAGGGATGTTTGAATCCCCTGTGGAGTCCATAGAAATAGGCCTAGGTCCCCGACTCCTTTCGATGGAATGCCTCACATGCCTTTGACACCTCGAGCGGCACGCAGAGTTCACTTCGTCAAAAAGTGACGATGCCTGACTCCTCTTGAACATTGAGAGGAATCCCCATATCCCTGAGCTACTGGAAAGGGACCCAGGGTCTCCCGCCTCACCTCAAGAAGAGTCCCTTTGGCCCTGCCAAGCCTCGAAGAGATTCCTGAGGTATCCCTCGTAACTCGACAGGAGTCCTGACGTCGCTGGGGAAACACGAGTGTTTGAAGGGCCATCCCCTCCGTAACTCGAGTATATACCCCAGGTCCCCGCCGCAACTCAAGAAAAAAACACATGAGACTTCCCGCCCAAAGTGAGATGAGGCCCGATTCCCCTTCAATGCATGCAGACCAATCCCGTGATTCGCATGAAACATGTAAGAAGCCTCGACGTGCTTGATGGATCTCGAGACAATACCCAAGAACACTGTCACAAGTAGAGAGGAACCCTCAGGTCACACAAGCATCACGAAGGGGCTCCATGTACCCCAAATCAACTTGAGATGAGGCCCACTTCCCTTGATTTGACTCCTGAGCTGTACCCCGATTCCCAGCAAACACGACCAGTGGCTTGACTTTCTTTAGGTAACTCTAGAGGTTCCCCGAGAAACAACCTGCCAAGCCTAGAGGAATACCAAGTTCAGCAGAGCATCATGAGGAATGCTCCATGGACCGCAAATTGCCTGGAATTGAGAGCTGATTGCCTGGCTTAGATCCAAGACATATGCCAACTTTCCACAAGCCCCTCAAGGGGGAGCTTCTCTCATCAGTAGGTGTGAGGGAGGGACCCTGAGTTTTATGCCTCAAGTGAAATATACACCGAGAAGCCCTGACTTTAAAGGAGGCTGGGTTTCCTTGCAGTGGCTTGAATACAGGCTCATCTTTCATCTCACAAGGTGAAGGGATGTCCGAATCCCCAGTGGAGTCACTAGAGAAAACCTAAGTCCCCGACTCCTTTCGATGGAATGCCTCACATGCCTTTGACACCTCGAGAAGCACGCAGAGTACACTGCTTCAAAAGGTGACGATGCCTGACTCCTCTTGAACATTGAGAGGAATCCCAATATCCCTGTGGCTACTGGAAAGGGACGCTGGGTCTCCCGCCTCACCTCGAGAAGCGTCCCTTTGGCCCTGCCTAGCCTCGAAGAGATTACTGAGGTGTCCTTCATAACTAGACAGGAGTCATGACGTCGCTGCACAATCACGATTCTTGAAGGGCCATCCCCGCCATAACTCGATAATATACCCCTGGTCCCTGCCGCAACTCGAGAAAAACCATGAGACTTCCCCCTCAAAGCGAGATGAGGCCCGATTCCCCTGCAATGCATGCAGAGCAATCCCGTGATCCCCATGAAACATGTAAGGACCTCGACTTGCTTGATGGATCTCCAGACAATCCGCAAGAACACTGTCACAATTAGGGAGGGACCCTGAGGTCACACAAGCATCAGGAAGGTGCTCCATGTACCCCACATCAACTCGAGATGAGGCCCGATTCCCCTTCCTTGACTCCAGCGCCATCCCCCGTTCCCCATCAAACACGACAGTGGCTTGAATTCCTTTATGCAACTCCAGAGGTTCCCCGAGAAAAACGTGCCAAGTCTAGAGGAATACTAAGTTCATAGAGCCACTCGAGAAATGCTTCGTGGAACCCAAATTGCCTGGAGATGAGAGCTGATTGCCTGGCTTAGAAACAAGAAGAATGCCTACTTTCCACAAGCCCCTCTAGCGAAGGCTTCTCTCAGCAGTAGGTGTGAGGGAGGGACCCTGAGTTTGCTGCCTGAATTGGAATATACACCGAGAAGCCCTGACTGGAAAGGAGGCTGGGTTTCCTTACAGTGACTTGAATACAGGCTCCTCTATCGCTCACAAGGTGAAGGGATGACTGAATACCCTGTGGAGTCTCTAGAGAAAGTCCTAGGTTTCCGACTACTTTCGACGGAATGCCTCACATGCCTTTGACACCTTGAGCGGCACGCAGAGTTCACTGCTTCAAAAGGTGACGATACCTGACTCCTCTTGAACATTGACAGGAATCCCCATATCCCTGAGCTACTGGAAAGGGTCCCTTGGTCTCCCCCATAACCTCGAGAAGTTTCCCTTTAGCCCTGCCAAGCCTCGAAGAGATTCCTGAGGGATCCCTCGTAACTCGACAGGAATCCTGACGTCGCTGGAGAAACACAACTGTTGAAGTTCCATCCCCTGCGTATCTCGAGAATATATCCCAGGTCCGCACCGCAACTCGAAAATAACCATGAGACTTCCCCCTCAAAGCCAGATGAGGCACCACTCTCCTGCACTGCATGCAGAGCAATCCCTTGATCCACATGAAACATGTAAGGAACCTCGACTTGCCTGATGTATCTCGAGACAATCATAATGAAAACTGTCACAAGTACCGAGGGACTCTGAGGTTACACCAGCATCGCGAAGGAGCTCCATGTACCCCCAATCAACTCGAGATGAGTCCCGATACCCCTGCCTTGACTCCAGAGCCATCCCACGTTCCAGATCAGACACAACAGTTTCTTGACTTCCTTTAGGCAACTCCAGAGGTTCCCCGAGAAAAACGTGCCAAATCTAGAGGAATACCAAGTTCATAGAGCCATTCGAGGAGTGATCCGTGGACCCCAAATTGCCTGGATATGAGAGCTGATTGCCTGGCTTAGACTCAAGAAGGATGCCTACTTTCCACAAGCCCCTCAAGAGAAGGCTTCTCTCAGCAGTAGGTGTGAGGGAGGGACCCTGAGTTTGCTGCCTCAAGTGGAACATACACCGAGAAGCCCTGACTCGAAAGGAGGCTGGGTTTCCTTACAGTGACTTGAATACAGGATCCTGTATCATCTCACAAGTTGAAGGGATGTATGAATCCCCTGTGGAGTCCATAGAAATAGGCCTAGGTCCCCGACTCCTTTCGATGGAATGCCTCACATGCCTTTGACACCTCGAGCGGCACGCAGAGTTCACTTCATCAAAAGGTGATGATGCCTGACTCCTCTTGGACATTGAGAGGAATCCCCATATACCTGAGCTACTGGAAAGGGACCCTGGGTTTCCCGCCTCACCTCAAGGAGAGTCCCTTTGGCCCTGCCAAGCCTCGAAGAGATTCCTGACGTGTCCCTCCTAAACTCGACAAGAGTCCTGACGTCGCTGGGGAAACACGAGTGTTGAAGGGCCATCCCCTCCGTAATTCGAGTATATACCCCAGGTCCCCGCCGCAACTGGAGAAAAACCATGAGACTTCCCCCATCAAAGCGAGATGAGGCCCGATTCCCCTTCACTGCATGCCAAGCAATCCCGTGATACCCATGAAATATGTAAGGAGACTCGACTTGCTTGATGGATCTCGAGACAACCGCAAGATCACTGTCACAAGTAGAGAGGGAAGCTGAGGTCACACCAGCATCGCGAAGGAGTTTCATGTACCCAAAATCAAATCGAGATGAGGCAGGATTCCACTGCCTTGACTCCACAGCCATCCCCCGATCCACATCAAACACGACCAGTGGCTTGACTTCCTTTAGGCAACTCCAGAGGTTCCCCGAGAAAAACGTGCCAAGCCTAGAGGAATACAAAGTTCAGAAGAGCAAATCCAGGTATGCTCCTTGGACCCCAAATTGCCTGGAGATGAGAGCTGATTGAATGGCATAGACTCAAGATGTATGCCATCTATCCATCAGCCACTCAAGAGGAGCCTTCTCTCAGCAGTAGGTGTGAGGGAGGGACCCTGAGTTTGCTGCCTGAATTGGAAAATACACCGAGAAGCCCTGACTCGAAAGGAGGCTGGGTTTCCTTACAGTGACTTGAATACAGGCTCCTCTATCATCTCACAAGGTGAAGGGATGACTGAATCCCCTGTGGAGTCCCTAGAGAAAGTCCTAGGTCCCCGACTCCTTTCGACGGAATGCCTCACATGCCTTTGACACCTTGAGCGGCACGTAGAGTTCACTGCTTCAAAAGGTGACGATACCTGACCCCTCTTGAACATTGACAGGAATCCCCATATCCCTGAGCTACTGGAAAGGGTCCCTTGGTCTCCCGCCTCACCTCGAGAAGCGTCCCTTTGGCCCTGCCAAGCCTCGAAGATATTCCTGAGGGATCCCTCGTAACTCGACAGGAGTCCTGACGTCGCTGGAGAAACACGACTGTTGAAGTGTCATCCCGGCCGTATCTCGAGAATATAACCCAGGTCCGCACCGCAACTCGAGAAAAAACATTACACTTTCCCCTCAAAGCGAGATGAGGCACCATTCTCTGGCACTGCATGCAGAGCAATCCCGTGATCCCCATGAAACATGTAAGGAGCCTCTACTTGTTTGATGGATCTCGAGACAATCCGCAAGAACACTGTCACAAGTACAGAGGGACCCTGAGGTCACACCAGCATGGCAAAGGAGCTCCATGTACTACAAATCAACACAATATGAGGCCCGATTCCCCTGCCTTGACTCGAGAGCCATCTCGCGTTCCACATCAAGCACGACCAGTGGTTTGACTTCCTTTAGGCATCTCCAGAGCTTCCCAGAGAACAACGTGCCAAGCCTAGAGAAATACCAAGTTCAGCAGAGCAACTCGAGGAATGTTCCGTGGACCCCAAATTGACTGGAGATGAGAGCTGATTGCCTGGCTTAGACTCAAGAAGGACTCCTACTTTCCACAAGCCCCTCAAGGGGAGGCTGCTCTCAGCAGTAGGTGTGAGGGAGGGACCCTGAGCTTGCTGCCTCAAGTGGAATATACACTGAGAAGCCCTGACTCGAAAGGATGCTGGGTTTCCTTACAGTGGCTTGAATACAGGCTCATCTTTCATCTCACAAGGTGAAGGGATGTCTGAATCCCCAGTGGAGTCCCTAGAGAAAGCCCTAGGTCGCCGGCTCCTTTCGACGGATTGACTCACATGCTTTTGACACCTCGAGCGGCACGCAGAGTTCACTGCTTCAAAAGGTGACGATGCCTGACTCCTCTTGAACATTGACAGGAATCTCAATATCCCTGTGGCTACTGGAAAGGGACACTGGATCTCCCGCGTTACCTCGAGAAGCGTCCCTTTGGCCCTGCCAAGCCTCGAAGATATTCCTGAGGTGTCCCTCGTAACTCGACAGGAGTCCTGACGTCGCTGGGAAAACACGAGTGTTGAAGGGCCATGCCCTCCGTAACTCGAGTATATACCTCAGGTCCCCGACGCAACTCGAGAAAACCATGACACTTAATCCATCAAAGCGAGATTAGGCCCGATTCCCCTGCACTGCATGCAGAGCAATCCCGTGATCCCCATGAAACATGTAAGGAGCCTCGACTTGCTTGATGGATCTCGAGACAGTCCGCAAGATCACTGTCACAAGTAGAGAGGGAAACTGAAGTCACACCAGCATCCCGAAGGAGTTCCATGTACCCCAAATCAACTCGATATGAGGCAGGATTCCCCTGCCTTGACTCCAGAGCCATCCCCTGTTCCCCATCAAACACGACCAGTGGCTTGACTTCTTTTAGGAAACTCCAGAGGTTCCCCGAGAACAACGTGCCAAGCCTAGAGGAATACCAAGTTCAGCAGAGCAACTCCAAGTATGCTCAGTGGACCCCAAATTGCCTGGAGATGAGAGTTGATGGCCTGGCTTAGACTCAAGACGTATGTCAACTTTCCACAAGCCCCTCAAAGAGGCCTCTCTCAGCAGTAGGTGTGACGGAGGGACCCTGAATTTGTTGCCTCAATTGGAATATACACCGAGAAGCCCTGACTCAAAAGGAGGAGGCGGGTTTCCTTTCAGTGGCTTGAATACAGGCTCCTCTTTCATCTCACAAGGTGAACGGATGTCTGAGTCCCATGTGGAGTCACTAGAGAAAGGCCTAGGTAACCGACTCCTTTCAACGGAATGCCTCACAGGCCTTTGACACCTCGAGCGGCACGCAGAGTTCACTGCTTCAAAAGCTGACGATGCCTGACTCCTGTTGAACATTGACAATAATCCCAATATCCATGTGGCTAATGCAAAGGGACCCTGGGTCTCCCGCCTCACTTCGAGAAGCGTCCCTTTGGCCCTACCAAGCCTCGAAGACATTTCTGAGGTTTCCCTCATAACTAGACAGGAGTCCTGACGTCACTGGACAAACACGAGTGTTGAAGGGCCATCCCCGCCGTAACTCGAGAATATACCCCAGGTCCCCGCCGCAACTCGAAAAAAACCATGAGACTTCCCCTTCAAAGCGAAATGAGGCCCGATTCCCCTGCAATACATGCAGAGCAATCCCGTGATCCCCATGAAACATGTAAGGAGCCTCGACTTGCCTGATGTATCTCGAGACAATCCTCAAGAAAACTGTCACAAGTACCGAGGGACTCTGAGGTTACACCAGCATCGCGAAAGAGCTCCATGTGCCCCCAATCAACACGAGATGAGTCCCGATACCCCTGCCTTGACTCCAGAGCCATCCCGCGTTCCACATCAAACACGAAAGTGGCTTGACTTCCTTTAGGCAACTCCAGAGGTTCCCCGAGAAAAAAGTGCCAAGTGTAGAGGAATACCAAGTTCATAGAGCCATTCGAGGAGTGATACGTGGACCCCAAATTGCCTGGAGATGAGAGCTGATTGCCTGGCTTAGACTCAAGAAGGATGCCTACTTTCCACAAGCCCCTCAAGAGAAGGCTTCTCTCAGCAGTAGGTGTGAGGGAGGGACCCTGAGTTTGCTGCCTCAAGTGGAACATACACCGAGAAGCCCTGACTCGAAAGGAGGCTGGGTTTCCTTACAGTGACTTGAATACAGGATCCTGTATCATCTCACAAGTAGAAGGGATGTATGAATCCCCTGTGGAGTCCATAGAAATTGGCCTAGGTCCCCGACTCCTTTCGATGGAATGCCTCACATGCCTTTGACACCTCGATCGGCACGCAGAGTTCACTTCGTCAAAAGGTGATGATGCCTGACTCCTCTTGGACATTGAGAGGAATCCCCATATCCCTGAGCTAGTGGAAAGGGACCCTGGGTCTCCCGCCTCACCTCAAGGAGAGACCCTTTGGCCCTGTCAAGCCTCGAAGAGATTCCTGACGTGTCCCTCGTAACTCGACAAGAGTCCTGACGTCGCTGGGGAAACACGAGTGTTGAAGGGCCATCCCCTCCGTAACTCGAGTATATACCCCAGGTCCCCGCCGCAACTGGACAAAAACCATGAGACTTCCCACCCAAAGCGAGATGAGGCCCGATTCCCCATCACTGCATGCCAAGCAATCCCGTGATACGCATGAAACATGTAAGGAGCCTCGACTTGCTTGATGGATCTCGAGACACTCCGCAAGATCACTGTCACAAGTAGAGAGGGAAGCTGAGGTCACACCAGCATCGCGAAGGAGTTTCATGTACCCAAAATCAAATCGAGATGAGGCAGGATTCCCCTGCCTTGACTCCAGAGTCATCCCCTGATCCACATCAAACACGACCAGAGGCTTGACTTCCTTTAGGAAACTCCAGAGGTTCCCCGAGGACAACGTGCCAAGCCTAGAGGAATACCAAGTTCAGAAGAGCAACTCCAGGTATGCTCCTTGGACCCCAAATTGCCTGGAGATGAGAGCTAATTGCCTGGCATAGACTCAAGATGTATGCCAACTATTCATCAGCCACTCAAGAGGAGCCTTCTCTCAGCAGTAGGTGTGAGGGAGGGACTCTGAGCTTGCTGCCTCAAGTGGAATATTCACCGAAAAGCCCTGACTCGAAACGAGGACAGGTTTCCTTGCAGTGGCTTGAATACAGGCTCCTCGTTCATTTCACAAGGTGAAGGGATGTCTGAATCCGCAGTGGAGTCCCTAGAAAAAGCCCTAGGTACCCGACTCCTTTCGACGGAATGCCTCACATGCCTTTGACACCTCGAGCGCACGCAGAGTTCACTGCTTCAAAAGGTGACGATGCCTGACTCCTCTTGAACATTGACAGGAATCCCAATATACCTGTGGCTACTGGAAAGGCACCCTGTGTCTCCCGCCTCACATCGAGAAGCGTCCCTTTGGCCCTGCCAAGCCTCGAAGATATTCCGGATGTGTCCCTCGTAACTCGACAGGAGTCCTGACGTCGCTGGACAAAACACGAGTGTTGAAGTGCCATCCCCGCCGTATCTCGAGAATATAACCCAGGTCCGCACCGCAACTCTAAAAAAACCCATGAGACTTCCCCCTCAAAGCGAGATGAGGCACGACTCTCCTGCACTGCATGCAGAGCAATCCCGTGATCCACATGAAACATGTAAGGAGCCTCGACTTGCCTGATGGATCTCGAGACAATCCGCAAGAACACTGTCACAAGTAAAGAGCGACCCTGAGATTACACAAGCATCGCGAAGAAGCTCCATGTACCCCAAATCAACTCTAGATGAGGCCCGATACCCCTGCCTTGACTCCAGAGACATCCCGCGTTCCACATCAAACACGACAGTGGCTTGACTTCCTTTAGGCAACTCCAGAGGTTCCCTGAGAAAAACGTGCCAAGTCTAGAGGAATATCAAGTTCATAGAGCCACTGGAGGAATGCTCCGTGGACCCCAAATTGCCTGGAGATGAGAGCTGATTGCCTGGCTTAGACTCAAGAAGGATGCCTACTTTCCACAATCCCCTCAAGAGATGGCTTCTCTCAGCAGTAGGTGTGAGGGAGGGACCCTGAGTTTGCTGCCTCAAGTGGAATATACACCGAGAAGCCCTGACTAGAAAGGAGGCTGGGTTTCCTTACAGTGACTTGAATACAGGCTCCTCTATCATCTCACAAGGTGAAGGGATGTTTGAATCCCCTGTGGAGTCCATAGAAATAGGCCTAGGTCCCCGACTCCTTTCGATGGAATGCCTCACATGCCTTTGACACCTCGAGCGGCACGCAGAGTTCACTTCGTCAAAAAGTGACGATGCCTGACTCCTCTTGAACATTGAGAGGAATCCCCATATCCCTGAGCTACTGGAAAGGGACCCAGGGTCTCCCGCCTCACCTCAAGAAGAGTCCCTTTGGCCCTGCCAAGCCTCGAAGAGATTCCTGAGGTATCCCTCGTAACTCGACAGGAGTCCTGACGTCGCTGGGGAAACACGAGTGTTGAAGGGCCATCCCCTCCGTAACTCGAGTATATACCCCAGGTCCCCGCCGCAACTCAAGAAAAAACATGAGACTTCCCGCCCAAAGTGAGATGAGGCCCGATTCCCCTTCAATGCATGCAGACCAATCCCGTGATTCGCATGAAACATGTAAGAAGCCTCGACGTGCTTGATGGATCTCGAGACAATACCAAGAACACTGTCACAAGTAGAGAGGAACCCTCAGGTCACACAAGCATCACGAAGGGGCTCCATGTACCCCAAATCAACTTGAGATGAGGCCCACTTCCCTTGATTTGACTCCTGAGCTGTACCCCGATTCCCAGCAAACACGACCAGTGGCTTGACTTTCTTTAGGTAACTCTAGAGGTTCCCCGAGAACAACCTGCCAAGCCTAGAGGAATACCAAGTTCAGCAGAGCATCATGAGGAATGCTCCATGGACCGCAAATTGCCTGGAATTGAGAGCTGATTGCCTGGCTTAGATCCAAGACATATGCCAACTTTCCACAAGCCCCTCAAGGGGGGGCTTCTCTCATCAGTAGGTGTGAGGGAGGGACCCTGAGTTTTATGCCTCAAGTGAAATATACACCGAGAAGCCCTGACTTTAAAGGAGGCTGGGTTTCCTTGCAGTGGCTTGAATACAGGCTCATCTTTCATCTCACAAGGTGAAGGGATGTCCGAATCCCCAGTGGAGTCACTAGAGAAAACCTAAGTCCCCGACTCCTTTCGATGGAATGCCTCACATGCCTTTGACACCTCGAGAAGCACGCAGAGTACACTGCTTCAAAAGGTGACGATGCCTGACTCCTCTTGAACATTGAGAGGAATCCCAATATCCCTGTGGCTACTGGAAAGGGACGCTGGGTCTCCCGCCTCACCTCGAGAAGCGTCCCTTTGGCCCTGCCTAGCCTCGAAGAGATTACTGAGGTGTCCTTCATAACTAGACAGGAGTCATGACGTCGCTGCACAATCACGATTCTTGAAGGGGGCCATCCCCGCCATAACTCGATAATATACCCCTGGTCCCTGCCGCAACTCGAGAAAAAAACATGAGACTTCCCCCTCAAAGCGAGATGAGGCCCGATTCCCCTGCAATGCATGCAGAGCAATCCCGTGATCCCCATGAAACATGTAAGGACCTCGACTTGCTTGATGGATCTCCAGACAATCCGCAAGAACACTGTCACAATTAGGGAGGGACCCTGAGGTCACACAAGCATCAGGAAGGTGCTCCATGTACCCCACATCAACTCGAGATGAGGCCCGATTCCCTTCCTTGACTCCAGCGCCATCCCCCGTTCCCCATCAAACACGACAGTGGCTTGAATTCCTTTATGCAACTCCAGAGGTTCCCCGAGAAAAACGTGCCAAGTCTAGAGGAATACTAAGTTCATAGAGCCACTCGAGAAATGCTTCGTGGAACCCAAATTGCCTGGAGATGAGAGCTGATTGCCTGGCTTAGAAACAAGAAGAATGCCTACTTTCCACAAGCCCCTCTAGCGAAGGCTTCTCTCAGCAGTAGGTGTGAGGGAGGGACCCTGAGTTTGCTGCCTGAATTGGAATATACACCGAGAAGCCCTGACTGGAAAGGAGGCTGGGTTTCCTTACAGTGACTTGAATACAGGCTTCTCTATCGCTCACAAGGTGAAGGGATGACTGAATACCTGTGGAGTCCCTAGAGAAAGTCCTAGGTTTCCGACTACTTTCGACGGAATGCCTCACATGCCTTTGACACCTTGAGCGGCACGCAGAGTTCACTGCTTCAAAAGGTGACGATACCTGACTCCTCTTGAACATTGACAGGAATCCCCATATCCATGAGCTACTGGAAAGGGTCCCTTGGTCTCCCCCATAACCTCGAGAAGCTTCCTTTAGCCCTGCAAAGCCTCGAAGAGATTCCTGAGGGATCCCTCGTAACTCGACAGGAATCCTGACGTCGCTGGAGAAACACGACTGTTGAAGTTCCATCCCCTCCGTATCTCGAGAATATATCCCAGGTCCGCACCGCAACTCGAAAAAAACCATGAGACTTCCCCCTCAAAGCCAGATGAGGCACCACTCTCCTGCACTGCATGCAGAGCAATCCCTTGATCCACATGAAACATGTAAGGAACCTCGACTTGCCTGATGTATCTCGAAACAATCATAAAGAAAACTGTCACAAGTACCGAGGGACTCTGAGGTTACACCAGCATCGCGAAGGAGCTCCATGTACCCCCAATCAACTCGAGATGAGTCCCGATACCCCTGCCTTGACTCCAGAGCCATCCCACGTTCCAGATCAGACACAACAGTTTCTTGACTTCCTTTAGGCAACTCCAGAGGTTCCCCGAGAAAAACGTGCCAAATCTAGAGGAATACCAAGTTCATAGAGCCATTCGAGGAGTGATCCGTGGACCCCAAATTGCCTGGATATGAGAGCTGATTGCCTGGCTTAGACTCAAGAAGGATGCCTACTTTCCACAAGCCCCTCAAGAGAAGGCTTCTCTCAGCAGTAGGTGTGAGGGAGGGACCCTGAGTTTGCTGCCTCAAGTGGAACATACACCGAGAAGCCCTGACTCGAAAGGAGGCTGGGTTTCCTTACAGTGACTTGAATACAGGATCCTGTATCATCTCAGAAGTTGAAGGGATGTATGAATCCCCTGTGGAGTCCATAGAAATAGGCCTAGGTCCCCGACTCCTTTCGATGGAATGCCTCACATGCCTTTGACACCTCGAGCGGCACGCAGAGTTCACTTCATCAAAAGGTGATGATGCCTGACTCCTCTTGGACATTGAGAGGAATCCCCATATACCTGAGCTACTGGAAAGGGACCCTGGGTTTCCCGCCTCACCTCAAGGAGAGTCCCTTTGCCCCTGCCAAGCCTCGAAGAGATTCCTGACGTGTCCCTCCTAACTCGACAAGAGTCCTGACGTCGCTGGGGAAACACGAGTGTTGAAGGGCCATCCCCTCCGTAATTCGAGTATATACCCCAGGTCCCCGCCGCAACTGGACAAAAACCATGAGACTTCCCCCATCAAAGCGAGATGAGGCCCGATTCCCCTTCACTGCATGCCAAGCAATCCCGTGATACCCATGAAATATGTAAGGAGACTCGACTTGCTTGATGGATCTCGAGACAGACCGCAAGATCACTGTCACAAGTAGAGAGGGAAGCTGAGGTCACACCAGCATCGCGAAGGAGTTCATGTACCCCAAAATCAAATCGAGATGAGGCAGGATTCCCCTGCCTTGACTCCAGAGCCATCCCCCGATCCACATCAAACACGACCAGTGGCTTGACTTCCTTTAGGAAACTCCAGAGGTTCCCCGAGAACAACGTGCCAAGCCTAGAGGAATACAAAGTTCAGAAGAGCAAAATCCAGGTATGCTCCTTGGACCCCAAATTGCCTGGAGATGAGAGCTGATTGCCTGGCTTAGACTCAAGACGTATGCCAACTTTCCACAGCCACTCAAAGGAGGCTTCTCTCTCAGCAGTAGGTGTGAGGGAGGGACCCTGAATTTGTTGCCTCAATTGGAATATACACCGAGAAGCCCTGACTCAAAAGGAG
>JAJLRB010001219.1:0-43232 GCA_020976825.1 Odocoileus hemionus | reverse complement strand
ATGAGGCCGGATTCCCCTGCCTTGACTCCAGAGCCATCCCCCGTTCCACATCAAACACGACAGTGGCTTGACTTCCTTTAGGCAACTCCAGAGGTTCCCCGAGAAAAACGTGCCAAGCCTAGAGGAATACCAAGTTCATAGAGCCACTCGAGGAATGCTCCGTGGACCCCAAATTGCCTGGAGATGAGAGCTGATTGCCTGGCTTAGACTCAAGAAGGATGCCTACTTTCCACAAGCCCCTCAAGAGAAGGCTTCTCTCAGCAGTAGGTGTGAGGGAGGGACCCTGAGTTTGCTGCCTCAAAGTGAATATATACACGAGAAGCCCTGACTCGAAAGGAGGCTGGGTTTCCTTACAGTGACTTGAATACAGGCTCCTGTATCATCTCACAAGGTGAAGGGATGTCTGAATCCCCTGTGGAGTCCCTAGAAAAGCCCTAGGTCCCCGACTCCTTTCGATGGAATGCCTCACATGCCTTTGACACCTCGAGCGGCACGCAGAGTTCACTTGCTTCAAAAGGTGACGATGCCTGACTCCTCTTGAACATTGAGAGGAATCCCCATATCCCTGAGCTACTGGAAAGGGACCCTGGGTCTCCCGCCTCACCTCAAGGAGAGTCCCTTTGGCCCTGCCAAGCCTCGAAGAGATTCCTGAGGTGTCCCTCGTAACTCGACAAGAGTCCTGACGTCGCTGGGGAAACACGAGTGTTGAAGGGCCATCCCCTCCGTAACTCGAGTATATACCCCAGGTCCCCGCCGCAACTGGAGAAAAAACCATGAGACTTCCCCCCAAAGCGAGATGAGGCCCGATTCCCCTGCAACTGCATGCAAGCAATCCCGTGATACCCATGAAACATGTAAGGAGCCTCGACTTGCTTGATGGATCTCGAGACAGATCCGCAAGATCACTGTCACAAGTAGAGAGGGAAGCTGAGGTCACACCAGCATCGCGAAGGAGTTTCATGTACCCAAAATCAAATCGAGATGAGGCAGGATTCCCCTGCCTTGACTCCAGAGCCATCCCCCGATCCACATCAAACACGACCAGTGGCTTGACTTCCTTTTAGGCAACTCCAGAGGTTCCCCGAGAACAACGTGCCAAGCCTAGAGGAATACCAAGTTCAGAAGAGCAACTCAGGTATGCTCCTTGGACCCCAAATTGCCTGGGAGATGAGAGCTGATTGCCTGGCATAGACTCAAGACGTATGCCAACTTTCCATCAAGCCCCTCAAGAGGAGCCTTCTCTCAGCAGTAGGTGTGAGGGAGGGACTCTGAGTTTGCTGCCTCAAGTGGAATATACACCGAGAAGCCCTGACTCGAAACGAGGACGGGTTTCCTTGCAGTGGCTTGAATACAGGCTCTCGTTCATTTCACAAGGTGAAGGGATGTCTGAATCCCCAGTGGAGTCCCTAGAAAAAGCCCTAGGTCCCCGACTCCTTTCGACGGAATGCCTCACATGCCTTTGACACCTCGAGCGGCACGCAGAGTTCACTGCTTCAAAAGGTGACGATGCCTGACTCCTCTTGAACATTGACAGGAATCCCAATATCCCCTGTGGCTACTGGAAAGGGACCCTGGGTCTCCCGCCTCACATCGAGAAGCGTCCCTTTGGCCCTGCCAAGCCTCGAAGAGATTCCTGAGGTGTCCCTCGTAACTCGACAGGAGTCCTGACGTGCTGGACAAACACGAGTGTTGAAGTGCCATCCCCGCCGTATCTCGAGAATATACCCCAGGTCCGCACCGCAACTCGAAAAAAACCATGAGACTTCCCCCTCAAAGCGAGATGAGGCCCGATTCCCCTGCACTGCATGCAGAGCAATCCCGTGATCCCATGAAACATGTAAGGAGCCTCGACTTGCTTGATGGATCTCGAGACAATCCCCAAGAACACTGTCACAAGTAGAGAGGGAACTGAGGTCACACAGCATCGCGAAGGAGCTCCATGTACCCCAAATCAACTCGAGATGAGGCCTGCTTCCCCTGATTGCCTTGACTCCAGAGCCATCCCCCGATTCCCCATCAAACACGACCAGTGGCTTGACTTCCTTTAGGCAACTCCAGAGGTTCCCCGAGAACAACGTGCCAAGCCTAGAGGAATACCAAGTTCAGCAGAGCAACATGAGAAATGCTCCGTGGAACCAAATTGCCTGGAGATGAGAGCTGATTGCCTGGCTTAGACTCAAGACATATGCCAACTTTCCACAAGCCCCTCAAGGGGGGCTTCTCTCAGCAGTAGGTGTGAGGGAGGGACCCTGAGTTTTGCTGCCTCAAGTGGAATATACACCGAGAAGCCCTGACTTTAAAGGAGGCCGGGTTTCCTTGCAGTGGCTTGAATACAGGCTCATCTTTCATCTCACAAGGTGAAGGGATGTCTGAATCCCCAGTGGAGTCACTAGAAAAAGCCCTAAGTCCCCGACTCCTTTCGATGGAATTCCTCACATGCCTTTGACACCTCGAGCGAAGCACGCAGAGTTCACTGCTTCAAAAGGTGACGATGCCTGACTCCTCTTGAACATTGACAGGAATCCCAATATCCCTGTGGCTACTGGAAAGGGACGCTGGGTCTCCCGCCTCACCTCGAGAAGCGTCCCTTTGGCCCTGCCAAGCCTCGAAGAGATTCCTGAGGTGTCCCTCGTAACTCGACAGGAGTCCTGACGTCGCTGCACAAACACGATTCTTGAAGGGCCATCCCCGACCGTAACTCGATAATATACCCCTGTTCCCCGCCGCAACTCGAGAAAAACCATGAGACTTCCCCCTCAAAGCGAGATGAGGCCGATTCCCCTGCAATGCATGCAGAGCAATCCCGTGATCCCCATGAAACATGTAAGGAGCCTCGACTTGCTTGATGGATCTCGAGACAATCCGCAAGAACACTGTCACAAGTAGAGAGGGACCCTGAGGTCACACCAGCATCACGAAGGAGCTCCATGTACCCCAAATCAACTCGAGATGAGGCCCGATTCCCCTGCCTTGACTCCAGAGACCATCCCGCGTTCCACATCAAACACGACCAGTGGTTTGACTTCCTTTAGGCATCTCCAGAGGTTCCCAGAGAACAACGTGCCAAGCCTAGAGAAATACCAAGTTCAGCAGAGCAACTCGAGGAATGCTCCTTGGACCCCAAATTGCCTGGAGATGAGAGCTGATTGCCTGGCTTAGACTCAAGAAGGACTCCTACTTTTCCACAAGCCCCTCAAGGGAGGCTGCTCTCAGCAGTAGGTGTGAGGGAGGGACCCTGAGATTGCTGCCTCAAGTGGAATATACACTGAGAAGCCCTGACTCGAAAGGAGGCTGGGTTTCCTTACAGTGGCTTGAATACAGGCTCTCTTTCATCTCACAAGGTGAAGGGATGTCTGAATCCCCAGTGGTCCCTAGAGAAAGAAAGCCATAGGTCCCCGACTCCTTTCGACGGAATGACTCACATGCTTTTGACACCTCGAGCGGCACGCAGAGTTCACTGCTTCAAAAGGTGACGATGCCTGACTCCTCTTGAACATTGACAGGAATATCAATATCCCTGTGGCTACTGGAAAGGGACACTGGGTCTCCCGCGTCACCTCGAGAAGCGTCCCTTTGGCCCTGCCAAGCCTCGAAGAGATTCCTGAGGTGTCCCTCGTAACTCGACAGGAGTCCTGACGTCGCTGGGAAAACAGGAGTGTTGAAGGGCCATCCCTGCCGTAACTCGAGTATATACCTCAGGTCCCCGCCGCAACTCGAGAAAAAACCATGACACTTCCCCCATCAAAGCGAGATGAGGCCCGATTCCCCTGCACTGCATGCAGAGCAATCCCGTGATCCCCATGAAACATGTAAGGAGCCTCGACTTGATTGATGGATCTCGAGACAGTCCGCAAGATCACTGTCACAAGTAGAGAGGGAACCTGAGGTCACACCAGCATCACGAAGGAGTTCCATGTACCCCAAATCAACTCGATGAGGCAGGAGGATTCCCCTGCTTGACTCCAGAGCCATCCCTGTTCCCCATCAAACACGACCAGTGGCTTGACTTCTTTAGGAAACTCCAGAGGTTCCCCGAGAACAACGTGCCAAGCCTAGAGGAATACCAAGTTCAGCAGAGCAACTCCAGGTATGCTCAGTGGACCCCAAATTGCCTGGAGATGAGAGCTGATTGCCTGGCTTAGACTCAAGACGTATGTCAACTTTCCACAAGCCCCTCAAAGAGGCCTCTCTCAGCAGTAGGTGTGAGGGAGGGACCCTGAATTTGTTGCCTCAATTGGAATATACACCGAGAAGCCCTGACTCAAAAGGAGGCCGGGTTTCCTTTCAGTGGCTTGAATACAGGCTCTTCTTTCATCTCACAAGGTGAAGGGATGTCTGAGTCCCAGTGTGGAGTCACTAGAGAAAGCCTAGGTCCCCGACTCCTTTCGACGGAATGCCTCACATGCCTTTGACACCTCGAGCGGCACGCAGAGTTCACTGCTTCAAAAGGTGACGATGCCTGACTCCTCTTGAACATTGACAAGAATCCCAATATCCATGTGGCTAATGGAAAGGGGACCTGGTCTCCCGCCTCACTCGAGAAGCGTCCCTTTGGCCCTACCAAGCCTCGAAGAGATTCCTGAGGTTTCCCTCATAACAAGACAGGAGTCCTGACGTCACTGGACAAACACGAGTGTTGAAGGGCCATCCCCGCCGTATCTCGAGAATATACCCCAGGTCCGCACCGCAACTCGAAAGTAACCATGAGACTTCCCCCTCAAAGCGAGATGAGGAACGACTCTCCTGCACTGCATGCAGAGAAATCCCGTGATCCCCATGAAACATGTTAGGAGCCTCCACTTGCTTGATGTATCTCGAGACAATCCTCAAGAGAACTGTCACAAGTACCGAGGGACTCTGAGGTTACACCAGCATCGCGAAGGAGCTCCATGTGCCCCCAATCAACTCGAGATGAGTCCCAATACCCCTGCTTGACTCCAGAGCCATCCCACGTTCCACATCAAACACACAGTGGCTTGACTTCCTTTAGGCAACTCCAGAGGTTCCCCGAGAAAAACGTGCCAAGTCTAGAGAAATACCAAGTTCATAGAGCATTCGAGGATGATCCGTGGACCCCAAATTGCCTGGAGATGAGAGCTGATTGCCTGGCTTAGACTCAAGAAGGATGCCTACTTTCCACAAGCCCCTAAAGAGAAGGCTTCTCTCAGCAGTAGGTGTGAGGGAGGGACCCTGAGTTTGCTGCCTCAAGTGGAACATACACCGAGAAGCCCTGACTCGAAAGGAGGCTGGGTTTCCTTACAGTGACTTGAATACAGGATCCTGTATCATCTCACAAGTTGAAGGGATGTCTGAATCCCCTGTGGAGTCCTAGAAAAGGCCTAGGTCCCCGACTCCTTTCGATGGAATGCCTCACATGCCTTTGACACCTCGAGCGGCACGCAGAGTTCACTTGCTTCAAAAGGTGACGATGCCTGACTCCTCTTGAACATTGAGAGGAATCCCCATACCTGTGGCTACTGGAAAGGGACCCTGGGTCTCCCGCCTCATCTCAAGGAGAGTCCCTTTGGCCCTGCCAAGCCTCGAAGAGATTCCTGAGGTGTCCCTCGTAACTCGACAAGAGTCCTGACGTCGCTGGGGAAACACGAGTGTTGAAGGGCCATCCCCTCCGTAACTCGAGTATATATCCCAGGTCCCCGCCGCAACTGGACAAAAACCATGAGACTTCCCCCCCAAAGCGAGATGAGGCCCGATTCCCCTGCACTGCATGCAGAGCAATCCCGTGATCCCCATGAAACATGTAAGGAGCCTCGACTTGCTTGATGGATCTCGAGACAGATCCGCAAGATCACTGTCACAAGTAGAGAGGGAAGCTGAGGTCACACCAGCATCGCGAAGGAGTTTCATGTACCCAAAATCAACTCGAGATGAGGCAGGATTCCCCTGCCTTGACTCCAGAGCCATCCCCGATCCACATCAAACACGACCAGTGGCTTGACTTCCTTTAGGAAACTCCAGAGGTTCCCCGAGAAAAACGTGCCAAGCCTAGAGGAATACCAAGTTCAGAAGAGCAACTCCAGGTATGCTCCTTGGACCCCAAATTGCCTGGAGATGAGAGCTGATTGCCTGGCATAGACTCAAGACGTATGCCAACTATCCATCAGCCCCTCAAGAGGAGCCTTCTCTCAGCAGTAGGTGTGAGGGAGGGACTCTGAGTTTGCTGCCTCAAGTGGAATATACACCGAGAAGCCCTGACTCGAAACGAGGACGGGTTTCCTTGCAGTGGCTTGAATACAGGCTCCTCGTTCATTTCACAAGGTGAAGGGATGTTTGAATCCCCAGTGGAGTCCCTAGAAAAAGCCCTAGGTCCCCGACTCCTTTCGACGGAATGCCTCACATGCATTTGACACCTCGAGCGGCACGCAGAGTTCACTGCTTCAAAAGGTGACGATGCCTGACTCCTCTTGAACATTGACAGGAATCCCAATATCCTGTGGCTACTGGAAAGGGACCCTGGGTCTCCCGCCTCACCTCGAGAAGCGTCCCTTTGGCCCTGCCAAGCCTCGAAGAGATTCCTGGATGTGTCCCTCGTAACTCGACAGGAGTCCTGACGTCGCTGGACAAACACGAGTGTTGAAGGGCCATCCCCCGCCTAACTCGTATATATACCCAGGTCCCCGCCGCAACTCGAAAAAAACCATGAGACTTCCCCCTCAAAGCGAGATGAGGCCCGATTCCTGCACTGCATGCAGAGCAATCCCGTGATACCCATGAAACATGTAAGGAGCCTCGACTTGCTTGATGGATCTCGAGACAATCCGCAAGATCACTGTCACAAGTAGAGAGGGAAGCTGAGGTCACACCAGCATCGCGAAGGAGTTTCATGTACCCAAAATCAACTCGAGATGAGGCAGGATTCCCCTGCCTTGACTCCAGAGCCATCCCCCGATCCACATCAAACACGACCAGTGGCTTGACTTCCTTTAGGCAACTCCAGAGGTTCCCCGAGAACAACGTGCCAAGCCTAGAGGAATACCAAGTTCAGAAGAGCAACTCCAGGTATGCTCCGTGGACCCCAAATTGCCTGGAGATGAGAGCTGATTGCCTGGCTTAGACTCAAGACGTATGCCAACTTTCCACAAGCCCCTCAAGAGGAGCCTTCTCTCAGCAGTAGGTGTGAGGGAGGGACCCTGAGTTTGCTGCCTCAAGTGGAATATACACCGAGAAGCCCTGACTCGAAAGGAGGCGGGTTTCCTTGCAGTGGCTTGAATACAGGCTCCTCGTTCATCTCACAAGGTGAAGGGATGTCTGAATCCCCTGTGGAGTCCCTAGAAAAAGCCCTAGGTCCCCGACTCCTTTCGACGGAATGCCTCACATGCCTTTGACACCTCGAGCGGCACGCAGAGTTCACTGCTTCAAAAGGTGACGATGCCTGACTCCTCTTGAACATTGAGAGGAATCCCAATATCCCTGTGGCTACTGGAAAGGGACCCTGGGTCTCCCGCCTCTCACCTCGAGAAGCGTCCCTTTGGCCCTGCCAAGCCTCGAAGAGATTCCTGAGGTGTCCCTCGTAACTCGACAGGAGTCCTGACGTCGCTGGACAAACACGAGTGTTGAAGGGCCATCCCCGCCGTAACTCGAGAATATACCCCAGGTCCCCGCCGCAACTCGAAAAAAACCATGAGACTTCCCCCTCAAAGCGAGATGAGGCCCGATTCCCCTGCAATGCATGCAGAGCAATCCCGTGATCCCCATGAAACATGTAAGGAGCCTCGACTTGCTTGATGGATCTCGAGACAATCCGCAAGAACACTGTCACAAAGTAGAGAGGGAACCCTGAGGTCACACCAGCATCGCGAAGGAGCTCCATGTACCCCAAATCAACTCGAGATGAGGCCCGATTCCCCTGCCTTGACTCCAGAGCCATCCCCCGATTCCACATCAAACACGACCAGTGGCTTGACTTCCTTTAGGCAACTCCAGAGGTTCCCCGAGAACAACGTGCCAAGCCTAGAGAGGAATACCAAGTTCAGCAGAGCAACACGAGGAATGCTCCGTGGACCCCAAATTGCCTGGAGATGAGAGCTGATTGCCTGGCTTAGACTCAAGACATATGCCAACTTTCCACAAGCCCCTCAAGGGAGGCTTCTCTCAGCAGTAGGTGTGAGGGAGGGACCCTGAGTTTGCTGCCTCAAGTGGAATATACACCGAGAAGCCCTGACTCGAAAGGAGGACGGGTTTCCTTGCAGTGGCTTGAATACAGGCTCATCTTTCATCTCACAAGGTGAAGGGATGTCCTGAATCCCCAGTGGAGTCCCTAGAGAAACCCTAAGTCCCCGACTCCTTTCGATGGAATTCCTCACATGCCTTTGACACCTCGAGCGGCACGCAGAGTTCACTGCTTCAAAAGGTGACGATGCCTGACTCCTCTTGAACATTGAGAGGAATCCCAATATCCCTGTGGCTACTGGAAAGGGACCCTGGGTCTCCCGCCTCACCTCGAAGCGTCCGTCCCTTTGGCCCTGCCAAGCCTCGAAGAGATTCCTGAGGTGTCCCTCATAACTCGACAGGAGTCATGACGTCGCTGACAAACACGAGTGTTGAAGGGCCATCCCCGCCATAACTCGATAATATACCCCTGGTCCCCGCCGCAACTCGAGAAAAACAATGAGACTTCCCCCTCAAAGCGAGATGAGGCCCGATTCCCCTGCACTGCATGCAGAGCAATCCCGTGATCCCCATGAAACATGTAAGGAGCCTCGACTTGCTTGATGGATCTCGAGACAATCCGCAAGAACACTGTCACAATTAGAGAGGGACCTGAGGTCACACAAGCATCACGAAGGAGCTCCATGTACCCCAAATCAACTCGAGATGAGGCCCGATTCCCCTGCCTTGACTCGAGAGCCATCCCGTTCCACATCAAGCACGACCAGTGGTTTGACTTCCTTTAGGCATCTCCAGAGTTCCCAGAGAACAACGTGCCAAGCCTAGAGAAATACCAAGTTCAGCAGAGCAACACGAGGAATGCTCCGTGGACCCCAAATTGCCTGGAGATGAGAGCTGATTGCCTGGCTTAGACTCAAGAAGGATGCCTACTTTCCACAAGCCCCTCAAGGGGGCTGCTCTCAGCAGTAGGTGTGAGGGAGGGACCCTGAGTTTGCTGCCTCAAGTGGAATATACACTGAGAAGCCCTGACTCGAAAGGAGGCTGGGTTTCCTTACAGTGGCTTGAATACAGGCTCATCTTTCATCTCACAAGGTGAAGGGGATGTCTGAATCCCCAGTGGAGTCCCTAGAGAAAGCCTAGGTCCCCGACTCCTTTCGACGGAATGACTCACATGCTTTTGACACCTCGAGCGGCACGCAGAGTTCACTGCTTCAAAAGGTGACGATGCCTGACTCCTCTTGAACATTGACAGGAATCCCAATATCCCTGTGGCTACTGGAAAGGGACACTGGGTCTCCCGCGTCACCTCGAGAAGCGTCCCTTTGGCCCTGCCAAGCCTCGAAGATATTCCTGAGGTGTCCCTCGTAACTCGACAGGAGTCGTGACGTTGCTGGGAAAACAGGAGTGTTGAAGGGCCATCCCTGCCGTAACTCGAGTATATATACCTCAGGTCCCCGCCGCAACTCGAGAGAAAAAACCATGACACTTCCCCCATCAAAGCGAGATTAGGCCCGATTCCCCTGCACTGCATGCAGAGCAATCCCTTGATCCCCATGAAACATATAAGGAGCCTCGACTTGATTGATGGATCTCGAGACAGTCCGCAAGATCACTGTCACAAGTAGAGAGGGAACCTGAGGTCACACCAGCATCCCGAAGGAGTTCCATGTACCCCAAATCAACTCGATATGAGGCAGGATTCCCCTGCTTTGACTCCAGAGCCATCCCTGTTCCCCATCAAACATGACCAGTGGCTTGACTTCTTTTAGGAAACTCCAGAGGTTCCCCGAGAACAACGTGCCAAGCCGAGAGGAATACCAAGTTCAGCAGAGCAACTCAGGTATGATCAGTGGACCCCAAATTGCCTGGAGATGAGAGTTGATGGCCTGGCTTAGACTCAAGATGTGTGTCAACTTTCCACAAGCCCCTCAAAGAGGCCTCTCTCAGCAGTAGTTGTGAGGGAGGGACCCTGAATTTGTTGCCTCAATTGGAATATACACCGAGAAGCCCTGACTCAAAAGGAGGCCGGGTTTCCTTCAGTGTGCTTTAATACAGGCTCTTCTTTCATCTCACAAGGTGAACGGTTGTCTGAGTCCCATGTGGAGTCACTAGAGAAAGGCCTAGGTCCCCGACTCCTTTCACGGAATGCCTCACATGCCTTTGACACCTCGAGCGGCACGCAGAGTTCACTGCTTCAAAAGCTGACGATGCCTGACTCCTCTTGAACATTGACAAGAATCCCAATGTCCATGTGGCTAATGCAAAGGGACCCTGGTTCTCCCGCCTCACTTCGAGAAGCGTCCCTTTGGCCATACCAAGCCTCGAAGAGATTCCTGAGGTTTCCCTCATAACAAGACAGGAGTCCTGACGTCACTGGACAAACACGAGTGTTGAAGGGCCATCCCCGCCGTATCTCGAGAATATACCCCAGGTCCGCACCGCAACTCGAAAGTAACCATGAGACTTCCCCCTCAAAGCGAGATGAGGAACGACTCTCCTGCACTGCATGCAGAGAAATCCCGTGACCCCCAAGAAACATGTTAGGAGCCTCCACTTGCCTGATGTATCTCGCGACAATCCTCAAGAGAACTGTCACAAGTACCGAGGGACTCTGAGGTTACACCAGCATCGCGAAGGAGCTCCATGTGCCCCCAATCAACTCGAGATGAGTCCCAATACCCCTGGCTTGACACCAGAGCCATCCCACGTTCCACATCAAACACGACAGTGGCTTGACTTCCTTTAGGCAACTCCAGAGGTTCCCCGAGAAAAACGTGCCAAGTCTAGAGAAATACCAAGTTCATAGAGCCATTCGAGGAGTGATCCGTGGACCCCAAATTGCCTGGAGATGAGAGCTGATTGCCTGGCTTAGACTCAAGAAGGATGCCTACTTTCCACAAGCCCCTAAAGAGAAGGCTTCTCTCAGCAGTAGGTGTGAGGGAGGGACCCTGAGTTTGCTGCCTCAAGTGGAACATACACCGAGAAGCCCTGACTCGAAAGGAGGCTGGGTTTCCTTACAGTGACTTGAATACAGGATCCTGTATCATCTCACAAGTTGAAGGGATGTATGAATCCCCTGTGGAGTCCATAGAAATAGGCCTAGGTCCCCGACTCCTTTCGATGGAATGCCTCACATGCCTTTGACACCTCGAGCGGCACGCAGAGTTCACTTCGTCAAAAGGTGATGATGCCTGACTCCTCTTGGACATTGAGAGGAATCCCCATATACCTGAGCTACTGGAAAGGGACCCTGGGTCTCCCGCCTCATCTCAAGGAGAGTCCCTTTGGCCCTGCCAAGCCTCGAAGAGATTCCTGACGTGTCCCTCGTAACTCGACAAGAGTCCTGACGTCGCTGGGGAAACACGAGTGTTGAAGGGCCATCCCTCTGTAACTCCAGTATATATCCCAGGTCCCCGCCGCAACTGGACAAAAACCATGAGACTTCCCCCCCAAAGCGAGATGAGGCCCGATTCCCCATCACTGCATGCCAAGCAATCCCGTGATACCCATGAAACATGTAAGGAGCCTCGACTTGCTTGATGGATCTCGAGACAGACCGCAAGATCACTGTCACAAGTAGAGAGGGAAGCTGAGGTCACACCAGCATCGCGAAGGAGTTTCATGTACCCAAAATCAAATCGAGATGAGGCAGGATTCCCCTGCCTTGACTCCAGAGCCATCCCCCGATCCACATCAAACACGACCAGTGGCTTGACTTCCTTTAGGAAACTCCAGAGGTTCCCCGAGAACAACGTGCCAAGCCTAGAGGAATACCAAGTTCTGAAGAGCAACTCCAGGTATGCTCCTTGGACCCCAAATTGCCTGGAGATGAGAGGTGATTGAATGGCATAGACTCAAGACGTATGCCAACTATCCATCAGCCCTATCAAGAGGAGCCTTCTCTCAGCAGTAGGTGTGAGGGAGGGACTCTGAGCTTGCTGCCTCAAGTGGAATATACACCGAGAAGCCCTGACTCGAAACGAGGACGGGTTTCCTTGCAGTGGCTTGAATACAGGCTCCTCGTTCATTTCACAAGGTGAAGGGATGTTTGAATCCCCAGTGGAGTTCCTAGAAAAAGCCCTAGGTCCCCGAATCCTTTCGACGGAATGCCTCACATGCATTTGACACCTCGAGCTGCACGCAGAGTTCACTCCTTCAAAAGGTGACGATGCCTGACTCCTCTTGAACATTGACAGGAATCCCAATATACCTGTGGCTACTGGAAAGGCACCCTGTGTCTCCCGCCTCACATCGAGAAGCGTCCCTTTGGCCCTGCCAATCCTCGAAGAGATTCTGGATGTGTCCCTCGTAACTCGACAGGAGTCCTGACGTTGCTGGACACAAACACGAGTGTTGAAGTGCCTTCCCCGCCTTATCTCGAGAATATAACCCAGGTCCGCATCGCAACTCGAAAAAAACCATGAGATTTCCCCCTCAAAGTGAGATGAGGCACGACTCTCCTGCACTGCATGCAGAGCAATCCCGTGATACCCATGAAACTTGTAAGGAGCCTCGACTTGCTTGATAGATCTTGAGACAGTCAGCAAGATCACTGTCAAATGTAGAAAGGGAAGCTGAGGTCACACCAGCATCGCGAAGAAGTTTCATGTACCCAAAATCAACTCGAGATGAGGGAGGATCCCCCTGCCTTGACACCAGAGCCATCCCCCGATCCACATCAAACACGACCAGTGGCTTGACTTCCTTCAGGCAACTCCAGAGGTTCCCCGAGACAACATGCCAAGCCTAAAGGAATACCAAGTGCAGAAGAGAAACTCCAGGTATGCTCCGTGGACACCAAATGGCATGGAGATGAGAGCTGATTGCCTGGCTTAGACCCAAGACATATGCCAACTTTCCACAAGCCCCTCAAGGGGGGACTTCTCTCATCAGTAGGTGTGAGGGAGGGACCCTGAGTTTTATGCCTCAAGTGGAATATACACCGAGAATCCCTGACTTTAAAGGAGGCTGGGTTTCCTTGCAGTGGCTTGAATACAGGCTCATCTTTCATCTCACAAGGTGAAGGGATGTCCGAATCCCCAGTGGAGTCACTAGAGAAACCCTAAGTCCCCGACTCCTTTCGATGGAATTCCTCACATGCCTTTGACACCTCGAGAAGCACGCAGAGTTCACTGCTTCAAAAGGTGACGATGGCTGACTCCTCTTGAACATTGAGAGGAATCCCAATATCCCTGTGGCTACTGGAAAGGGATGCTGGGTCTCCCGCCTCACCTCGAGAAGCGTCCCTTTGGCCCTGCCAAGTCTCGAAGAGATTCCTGAGGTGTCCTTCATAACTAGACAGGAGTCATGACGTCGCTGCACTATCATGATTCTTGAAGGGCCATCCCCGACATAACTCGATAATATACCCCTGTTCCCCGCCGCAACTCGAGAAAAACAATGAGACTTCCCCCTCAAAGCGAGATGAGGCCCGATTCCCCTGCAATGCATGCAGAGCAATCCCCTGATCCCCATGAAACATGTAAGGACCTCGACTTGCTTGATGGATCTCCAAACAATCCGCAAGAACACTGTCACAATTAGAGAGGGACCGTGAGGTCACACAAGCACCACGAAGGAGCTCCATGTACCCCACATCAACTCGAGATGAGGCCCGATTCCCCTGCCTTGACTCGAGAGCCATCTCACGTTCTACATCAAGCACGACCAGTGGTTTGACTTCCTTTAGGCATCTCCAGAGCTTCCCAGAGAACAACGTAGCAAGCCTAGAGAAATACCAAGTTCAGCAGAGCAACACGAGGAATGTTCCTTGGACCCCAAATTGCCTGGAGATGAGAGCTGATTGCCTGGCTTAGACTCAAGAAGGACTCCTACTTTCCACAAGCCCCTCAAGGGGAGGCTGCTCTCAGCAGTAGGTGTGAGGGAGGGACCCTGAGATTGCTGCCTCAAGTGGAATATACACTGAGAAGCCCTGACTCGAAAGGATGCTGGGTTTCCTTACAGTGGCTTGAATACAGGCTCATCTTTCATCTCACAAGGTGAAGGGATGTCTGAATCCCCAGTGGAGTCCCTAGAGAAAGCCATAGGTCCCCGACTCCTTTCGACGGAATGACTCACATGCTTTTGACACCTCGAGCGGCACGCAGAGTTCACTGCTTCAAAAGGTGACGATGCCTGACTCCTCTTGAACATTGACAGGAATATCAATATCCCTGTGGCTACTGGAAAGGGACACTGGGTCTCGCGCGTTACCTCGAGAAGCGTCCCTTTGGCCCTGCCAATCCTCGAAGATATTCCTGAGGTGTCCCTCGTAACTCGACAGGAGTCGTGACGTTGCTGGGAAAACAGGAGTGTTGAAGGGCCATCCCCCGCCGTAACTCGAGTATATATACCTCAGGTCCCCGCCGCAACTCGAGAAAAACCATGACACTTCCCCCATCAAAGCGAGATTAGGCCCGATTCCCCTGCACTGCATGCAGAGCAATCCCTTGATCCCCATGAAACATATAAGGAGCCTCGACTTGATTGATGGATCTCGAGACAGTCCGCAAGATCACTGTCACAAGTAGAGAGGGAACCTGAGGTCACACCAGCATCCCGAAGGAGTTCCATGTACCCCAAATCAACTCGATATGAGGCAGGATTCCCCTGCTTTGACTCCAGAGCCATCCCCTGTTCCCCATCAAGCATGACCAGTGGCTTGACTTCTTTTAGGAAACTCCAGAGGTTCCCCGAGAACAACGTGCCAAGCCGAGAGGAATACCAAGTTCAGCAGAGCAACTCCAGGTATGATCAGTGGACCCCAAATTGCCTGGAGATGAGAGTTGATGGCCTGGCTTAGACTCAAGATGTGTGTCAACTTTCCACAAGCCCCTCAAGAGGCCTCTCTCAGCAGTAGTTGTGAGGGAGGGACCCTGAATTTGTTGCCTCAATTGGAATATACACCGAGAAGCCCTGACTCAAAAGGAGGCCGGGTTTCCTTTCAGTGGCTTTAATACAGGCTCTTCTTTCATCTCACAAGGTGAACGGTTGTCTGAGTCCCATGTGGAGTCACTAGAGAAAAGCCTAGGTCACCGACTCCTTTCAACGGAATGCCTCACATGCCTTTGACACCTCGAGCGGCACGCAGAGTTCACTGCTTCAAAAGCTGACGATGCCTGACTCCTCTTGAACATTGACAAGAATCCCAATGTCCATGTGGCTAATGCAAAGGGACCCTGGTTCTCCCGCCTCACTTCGAGAAGCGTCCCTTTGGCCATACCAAGCCTCGAAGAGATTCCTGAGGTTTCCCTCATAACAAGACAGGAGTCCTGACGTCACTGGACAAACACGAGTGTTGTAGGGCCATCCCCGCCGTATCTCGAGAATATACCCCAGGTCCGCACCGCAACTCGAAAGTAACCATGAGACTTCCCCCTCAAAGCGAGATGAGGAACGACTCTCCTGCACTGCATGCAGAGAAATCCCGTGACCCCCAAGAAACATGTTAGGAGCCTCCACTTGCCTGATGTATCTCGCGACAATCCTCAAGAAAACTGTCACAAGTACCGAGGGACTCTGAGGTTACACCAGCATCGCGAAGGAGCTCCATGTGCCCCCAATCAACTCGAGATGAGTCCCAATACCCCTGGCTTGACTCCAGAGCCATCCCACGTTCCACATCAAACACGACAGTGGCTTGACTTCCTTTAGGCAACTCCAGAGGTTCCCCGAGAAAAACGTGCCAAGTCTAGAGAAATACCAAGTTCATAGAGCCATTCGAGGAGTGATCCGTGGACCCCAAATTGCCTGGAGATGAGAGCTGATTGCCTGGCTTAGACTCAAGAAGGATGCCTACTTTCCACAAGCCCCTAAAGAGAAGGCTTCTCTCAGCAGCAGTAGGTGTGAGGGAGGGACCCTGAGTTTGCTGCCTCAAGTGGAACATACACCGAGAAGCCCTGACTCGAAAGGAGGCTGGGTTTCCTTACAGTGACTTGAATACAGGATCCTGTATCATCTCACAAGTTGAAGGGATGTATGAATCCCCTGTGGAGTCCATAGAAATAGGCCTAGGTCCCGACTCCTTTCGATGGAATGCCTCACATGCCTTTGACACCTCGAGCGGCACGCAGAGTTCACTTCGTCAAAAGGTGATGATGCCTGACTCCTCTTGGACATTGAGAGGAATCCCCATATACCTGAGCTACTGGAAAGGGACCCTGGGTCTCCCGCCTCATCTCAAGGAGAGTCCCTTTGGCCCTGCCAAGCCTCGAAGAGATTCCTGACGTGTCCCTCGTAACTCGACAAGAGTCCTGACGTCGCTGGGGAAACACGAGTGTTGAAGGGCCATCCCTCTGTAACTCCAGTATATATCCCAGGTCCCCGCCGCAACTGGACAAAAACCATGAGACTTCCCCCCCAAAGCGAGATGAGGCCCGATTCCCCATCACTGCATGCCAAGCAATCCCGTGATACCCATGAAACATGTAAGGAGCCTCGACTTGCTTGATGGATCTCGAGACAGACCGCAAGATCACTGTCACAAGTAGAGAGGGAAGCTGAGGTCACACCAGCATCGCGAAGGAGTTTCATGTACCCAAAATCAAATCGAGATGAGGCAGGATTCCCCTGCCTTGACTCCAGAGCCATCCCCCGATCCACATCAAACACGACCAGTGGCTTGACTTCCTTTAGGAAACTCCAGAGGTTCCCCGAGAACAACGTGCCAAGCCTAGAGGAATACCAAGTTCTGAAGAGCAACTCCAGGTATGCTCCTTGGACCCCAAATTGCCTGGAGATGAGAGGTGATTGAATGGCATAGACTCAAGACGTATGCCAACTATCCATCAGCCTATCAAGAGGAGCCTTCTCTCAGCAGTAGGTGTGAGGGAGGGACTCTGAGCTTGCTGCCTCAAGTGGAATATACACCGAGAAGCCCTGACTCGAAACGAGGACGGGTTTCCTTGCAGTGGCTTGAATACAGGCTCCTCGTTCATTTCACAAGGTGAAGGGATGTTTGAATCCCCAGTGGAGTTCCTAGAAAAAGCCCTAGGTCCCCGAATCCTTTCGACGGAATGCCTCACATGCATTTGACACCTCGAGCTGCACGCAGAGTTCACTCCTTCAAAAGGTGACGATGCCTGACTCCTCTTGAACATTGACAGGAATCCCAATATACCTGTGGCTACTGGAAAGGCACCCTGTGTCTCCCGCCTCACATCGAGAAGCGTCCCTTTGGCCCTGCCAATCCTCGAAGAGATTCTGGATGTGTCCCTCGTAACTCGACAGGAGTCCTGACGTTGCTGGACAAACACGAGTGTTGAAGTGCCTTCCCCGCCTTATCTCGAGAATATAACCCAGGTCCGCATCGCAACTCGAAAAAAACCATGAGATTTCCCCCTAAAGTGAGATGAGGCACGACTCTCCTGCACTGCATGCAGCAGAGCAATCCCGTGATACCCATGAAACTTGTAAGGAGCCTCGACTTGCTTGATAGATCTTGAGACAGTCAGCAAGATCACTGTCAAATGTAGAAAGGGAAGCTGAGGTCACACCAGCATCGCGAAGAAGTTTCATGTACCCAAAATCAACTCGAGATGAGGGAGGATCCCCCTGCCTTGACACCAGAGCCATCCCCCGATCCACATCAAACACGACCAGTGGCTTGACTTCCTTCAGGCAACTCCAGAGGTTCCCCGAGACAACATGCCAAGCCTAAAGGAATACCAAGTGCAGAAGAGAAACTCCAGGTATGCTCCGTGGACACCAAATGGCATGGAGATGAGAGCTGATTGCCTGGCTTAGACCCAAGACATATGCCAACTTTCCACAAGCCCCTCAAGGGGGGACTTCTCTCATCAGTAGGTGTGAGGGAGGGACCCTGAGTTTTATGCCTCAAGTGGAATATACACCGAGAATCCCTGACTTTAAAGGAGGCTGGGTTTCCTTGCAGTGGCTTGAATACAGGCTCATCTTTCATCTCACAAGGTGAAGGGATGTCCGAATCCCCAGTGGAGTCACTAGAGAAACCCTAAGTCCCCGACTCCTTTCGATGGAATTCCTCACATGCCTTTGACACCTCGAGAAGCACGCAGAGTTCACTGCTTCAAAAGGTGACGATGGCTGACTCCTCTTGAACATTGAGAGGAATCCCAATATCCCTGTGGCTACTGGAAAGGGATGCTGGGTCTCCCGCCTCACCTCGAGAAGCGTCCCTTTGGCCCTGCCAAGCCTCGAAGAGATTCCTGAGGTGTCCCTTCATAACTAGACAGGAGTCATGACGTCGCTGCACTATCATGATTCTTGAAGGGCCATCCCCGACATAACTCGATAATATACCCCTGTCCCCCCCGCCGTAACGAGAAAAACAATGAGACTTCCCCCTCAAAGCGAGATGAGGCCGATTCCCCTGCAATGCATGCAGAGCAATCCCCTGATCCCCATGAAACATGTAAGGACCTCGACTTGCTTGATGGATCTCCAAACAATCCGCAAGAACACTGTCACAATTAGAGAGGGACCGTGAGGTCACACAAGCACCACGAAGGAGCTCCATGTACCCCACATCAACTCGAGATGAGGCCCGATTCCCCTGCCTTGACTCGAGAGCCATCTCACGTTCTACATCAAGCACGACCAGTGGTTTGACTTCCTTTAGGCATCTCCAGAGCTTCCCAGAGAACAACGTAGCAAGCCTAGAGAAATACCAAGTTCAGCAGAGCAACACGAGGAATGTTCCTTGGACCCCAAATTGCCTGGAGATGAGAGCTGATTGCCTGGCTTAGACTCAAGAAGGACTCCTACTTTCCACAAGCCCCTCAAGGGGAGGCTGCTCTCAGCAGTAGGTGTGAGGGAGGGACCCTGAGATTGCTGCCTCAAGTGGAATATACACTGAGAAGCCCCTGACTCGAAAGGATGCTGGGTTTCCTTACAGTGGCTTGAATACAGGCTCATCTTTCATCTCACAAGGTGAAGGGATGTCTGAATCCCCAGTGGAGTCCCTAGAGAAAGCCATAGGTCCCCGACTCCTTTCGACGGAATGACTCACATGCTTTTGACACCTCGAGCGGCACGCAGAGTTCACTGCTTCAAAAGGTGACGATGCCTGACTCCTCTTGAACATTGACAGGAATATCAATATCCCTGTGGCTACTGGAAAGGGACACTGGGTCTCGCGCGTTACCTCGAGAAGCGTCCCTTTGGCCCTGCCAATCCTCGAAGATATTCCTGAGGTGTCCCTCGTAACTCGACAGGAGTCGTGACGTTGCTGGGAAAACAGGAGTGTTGAAGGGCCATCCCTGCCGTAACTCGAGTATATACCTCAGGTCCCCGCCGCAACTCGAGAAAAACCATGACACTTCCCCCATCAAAGCGAGATTAGGCCCGATTCCCCTGCACTGCATGCAGAGCAATCCCTTGATCCCCATGAAACATATAAGGAGCCTCGACTTGATTGATGGATCTCGAGACAGTCCGCAAGATCACTGTCACAAGTAGAGAGGGAACCTGAGGTCACACCAGCATCCCGAAGGAGTTCCATGTACCCCAAATCAACTCGATATGAGGCAGGATTCCCCTGCTTTGACTCCAGAGCCATCCCCTGTTCCCCATCAAACATGACCAGTGGCTTGACTTCTTTTAGGAAACTCCAGAGGTTCCCCGAGAACAACGTGCCAAGCCGAGAGGAATACCAAGTTCAGCAGAGCAACTCCAGGTATGATCAGTGGACCCCAAATTGCCTGGAGATGAGAGTTGATGGCCTGGCTTAGACTCAAGATGTGTGTCAACTTTCCACAAGCCCCTCAAAGAGGCCTCTCTCAGCAGTAGTTGTGAGGGAGGGACCCTGAATTTGTTGCCTCAATTGGAATATACACCGAGAAGCCCTGACTCAAAAGGAGGCCGGGTTTCCTTTCAGTGGCTTTAATACAGGCTCTTCTTTCATCTCACAAGGTGAACGGTTGTCTGAGTCCCATGTGGAGTCACTAGAGAAAAGCCTAGGTCACCGACTCCTTTCAACGGAATGCCTCACATGCCTTTGACACCTCGAGCGGCACGCAGAGTTCACTGCTTCAAAAGCTGACGATGCCTGACTCCTCTTGAACATTGACAAGAATCCCAATGTCCATGTGGCTAATGCAAAGGGACCCTGGTTCTCCCGCCTCACTTCGAGAAGCGTCCCTTTGGCCATACCAAGCCTCGAAGAGATTCCTGAGGTTTCCCTCATAACAAGACAGGAGTCCTGACGTCACTGGACAAACACGAGTGTTGAAGGGCCATCCCCGCCGTATCTCGAGAATATACCCCAGGTCCGCACCGCAACTCGAAAGTAACCATGAGACTTCCCCCTCAAAGCGAGATGAGGAACGACTCTCCTGCACTGCATGCATGCAGAGAATCCCGTGACCCCCAAGAAACATGTTAGGAGCCTCCACTTGCCTGATGTATCTCGCGACAATCCTCAAGAAACTGTCACAAGTACCGAGGGACTCTGAGGTTACACCAGCATCGCGAAGGAGCTCCATGTGCCCCCAATCAACTCGAGATAAGTCCCAATACCCCTGGCTTGACTCCAGAGCCATCCCACGTTCCACATCAAACACGACAGTGGCTTGACTTCCTTTAGGCAACTCCAGAGGTTCCCCGAGAAAAACGTGCCAAGTCTAGAGAAATACCAAGTTCATAGAGCCATTCGAGGAGTGATCCGTGGACCCCAAATTGCCTGGAGATGAGAGCTGATTGCCTGGCTTAGACTCAAGAAGGATGCCTACTTTCCACAAGCCCCTAAAGAGAAGGCTTCTCTCAGCAGTAGGTGTGAGGGAGGGACCCTGAGTTTGCTGCCTCAAGTGGAACATACACCGAGAAGCCCTGACTCGAAAGGAGGCTGGGTTTTCCTTACAGTGACTTGAATACAGGATCCTGTATCATCTCACAAGTTGAAGGGATGTATGAATCCCCTGTGGAGTCCATAGAAATAGGCCTAGGTCCCCGACTCCTTTCGATGGAATGCCTCACATGCCTTTGACACCTCGAGCGGCACGCAGAGTTCACTTCGTCAAAAGGTGATGATGCCTGACTCCTCTTGGACATTGAGAGGAATCCCCATATCCCTGAGCTACTGGAAAGGGACCCTGGGTCTCCCGCCTCATCTCAAGGAGAGTCCCTTTGGCCCTGCCAAGCCTCGAAGAGATTCCTGACGTGTCCCTCGTAACTCGACAAGAGTCCTGACGTCGCTGGGGAAACACGAGTGTTGAAGGGCCATCCCCTCTGTAACTCGAGTATATATCCCAGGTCCCCGCCGCAACTGGACAAAAACCATGAGACTTCCCCCCCAAAGCGAGATGAGGCCCGATTCCCCATCACTGCATGCCAAGCAATCCCGTGATACCCATGAAACATGTAAGGAGCCTCGACTTGCTTGATGGATCTCGAGACAGACCGCAAGATCACTGTCACAAGTAGAGAGGGAAGCTGAGGTCACACCAGCATCGCGAAGGAGTTTCATGTACCCAAAATCAAATCGAGATGAGGCAGGATTCCCCTGCCTTGACTCCAGAGCCATCCCCCGATCCACATCAAACACGACCAGTGGCTTGACTTCCTTTAGGAAACTCCAGAGGTTCCCCGAGAACAACGTGCCAAGCCTAGAGGAATACCAAGTTCTGAAGAGCAACTCCAGGTATGCTCCTTGGACCCCAAATTGCCTGGAGATGAGAGTGATTGCCTGGCTTAGACTCAAGACGTATGCCAACTATCCATCAGCCCCTCAAGAGGAGCCTTCTCTCAGCAGTAGGTGTGAGGGAGGGACTCTGAGTTTGCTGCCTCAAGTGGAATATACACCGAGAAGCCCTGACTCGAAAAAGGAGGACGGGTTTCCTTGCAGTGGCTTGAATACAGGCTCCTCTTTCATTTCACAAGGTGAAGGGATGTCTGAGTCCCATGTGGAGTCACTAGAGAAAGCCCTAGGTCCCCGACTCCTTTCAACGGAATGCCTCACATGCCTTTGACACCTCGAGCGGCACGCAGAGTTCACTGCTTCAAAAGGTGACGATGCCTGACTCCTCTTGAACATTGACAAGGAATCCCAATATCCATGTGGCTAATGCAAAGGGACCCTGGGTCTCCCGCCTCACTTCGAGAAGCGTCCCTTTGGCCCTGCCAAGCCTCGAAGAGATTCCTGAGGTGTCCCTCATAACTAGACAGGAGTCCTGACGTGCTGGACAAACACGAGTGTTGAAGTGCCATCCCCGCCGTAACTCGAGAATATACCCCAGGTCCGCACCGCAACTCGAAAAAAACCATGAGACTTCCCCCTCAAAGCGAGATGAGGCCCGATTCCCCTGCAATGCATGCAGAGCAATCCCGTGATCCCCATGAAACATGTAAGGGCCTCGACTTGCTTGATGTATCTCGAGACAATCCTCAAGAAAACTGTCACAAGTCCCGAGGGACTCTGAGGTTACACCAGCATCGCGAAGGAGATCCATGTGCCCCCAATCAACTCGAGATGAGTCCCGATACCCCTGCCTTGACTCCAGAGCCATCCCGCGTTCCACATCAAACACGACAGTGGCTTGACTTCCTTTAGGCAACTCCAGAGGTTCCCCGAGAAAAACGTGCCAAGTCTAGAGGAATACCAAGTTCATAGAGCCATTCGAGGAGTGATCCGTGGACCCCAAATTGCCTGGAGATGAGAGCTGATTGCCTGGCTTAGACTCAAGAAGGATGCCTACTTTCCACAAGCCCCTAAAGGGAAGGCTTCTCTCAGCAGTAGGTGTGAGGGAGGGACCCTGAGTTTGCTGCCTCAAGTGGAATATACACCGAGAAGCCCTGACTCGAAAGGAGGCTGGGTTTCCTTACAGTGACTTGAATACAGGATCCTGTATCATCTCACAAGTTGAAGGGATGTATGAATCCCCTGTGGAGTCCATAGAAATAGGCCTAGGTCCCGACTCCTTTCGATGGAATGCCTCACATGCCTTTGACACCTCGAGCGGCACGCAGAGTTCACTTCGTCAAAAGGTGATGATGCCTGACTCCTCTTGGACATTGAGAGGAATCCCCATATCCCTGAGCTACTGGAAAGGGACCCTGGGTCTCCCGCCTCACCTCAAGGAGAGTCCCTTTGGCCCTGCCAAGCCTCGAAGAGATTCCTGACGTGTCCCTCGTAACTCGACAAGAGTCCTGACGTCGCTGGAAAACATGAGTGTTGAAAGGCCATCCCCTCCGTAACTCGAGTATATACCCCAGGTCCCCGCCGCAACTGGACAAAAACCATGAGACTTCCCCCCCAAAGCGAGATGAGGCCCGATTCCCCATCACTGCATGCCAAGCAATCCCGTGATCCCCATGAAACATGTAAGGAGCCTCGACTTGCTTGATGGATCTCGAGACAGACCGCAAGATCACTGTCACAAGTAGAGAGGGAAGCTGAGGTCACACAAGCACCACGAAGGAGCTCCATGTACCCCACATAAACTCGAGATGAGGCCCGATTCCCCTGCCTTGACTCCAGCGCCATCCCCCGTTCCCCATCGAACACGACAGTGGCTTGACTTCCTTTATGCAACTAAAGAGGTTCCCCGAGAACAACGTGCCAGGTCTAGAGGGATAATAAGTTCATAGAGCCACTCGAGAAATGCTTAGTGGAACCCAAATTGCCTGGAGATGAGAGCTGATTGCCTGGCTTAGAAACAAGAAGGATGCCTACTTTCCACAAGCCCCTTTAGCGAAGGCTTCTCTCAGCAGTAAGTGTGAGGGAGGGACCCTGAGTTTGCTGCCTCAAGTGGAATATACACCGAGAAGCCCTGACTCGAAAGGAGGCTGGGTTTCCTTACAGTGACTTGAATACAGGCTTCTCTATCATCTCACAAGGTGAAGGGATGACTGAGTCCCCTGTGGAGTCCCTAGAGAAAGTCCTAGGTCCCCGACTCCTTTCGACGAAATGCCTCACATGCCTTTGACACCTTGAGCGGCACGCAGAGTTCACTGCTTCAAAAGGTGACGATACCTGACCCCTCTTCAACATTGACAGGAATCCCCATATCCCTGAGCTACTGGAAAGGGTCCCTTGGTCTCCCGCCTCACCTCGAGAAGCGTCCCTTTGGCCCTTCCAAGCCTCGAAGATATTCCTGAGGGATCCCTCGTAACTCGACAGGAGTCCTGAAGTCGCTGGAGAAACACGACTGTTGAAGTGCCATCCCCGCCGTATCTCGAGAATATAACCCAGGTCCGCACCGCAACTCGAAAAAAAACATTACACTTTCCCCTCAAAGCGAGATGAGGCACCATTCTCTGGTACTGCATGCAGCAATCCCGTGATCCCCATGAAACATGTAAGGAGCCTCTACTTGTTTGATGGATCTCGAGACAATCCCGCAAGAACACTGTCACAAGTACAGAGGGACCCTGAGGTCACACCAGCATGGCAAAGGAGCTCCATGTACTACAAATCAACACAATATGAGGCCCGAATTCCCTGCCTTGACTCGAGAGCCATCTCGCGTTCCACATCAATCACGACCAGTGGTTTGACTTCCTTTAGGCATCTCCAGAGCTTCACAGAGAACAACGTGCCAAGCCTAGAGAAATACCAAGTTCAGCAGAGCAACTCGAGGAATGTTCCGTGGACCCCAAATTGACTGGAGATGAGAGCTGATTGCCTGGCTTAGACTCAAGAAGGACTCCTACTTTCCACAAGCCCCTCAAGGGGAGGCTGCTCTCAGCAGTAGGTGTGAGGGAGGGACCCTGAGCTTGCTGCCTCAAGTGGAATATACACTGAGAAGCCCTGACTCGAAAGGATGCTGGGTTTCCTTACAGTGGCTTGAATACAGGCTCATCTTTCATCTCACAAGGTGAAGGGATGTCTGAATCCCCAGTGAGAGTCCCCTAGAGAAAGCCCTAGGTCCCCGACTCCTTTCGATGGAATGACTCACATGCTTTTGACACCTCGAGCGGCACGCAGAGTTCACTGCTTCAAAAGGTGACGATGCCTGACTCCTCTTGAACATTGACAGGAATCTCAATATCCCTGTGGCTACTGGAAAGGGACACTGGGTCTCCCGCGTTACCTCGAGAAGCGTCCCTTTGGCCCTGCCAAGCCTCGAAGATATTCCTGAGGTGTCCCTCGTAACTCGACAGGAGTCCTGACTTCGCTGGGAAAACAGGAGTGTTGAAGGGCCATCCCTGCCGTAACTCGAGTATATACCTCAGGTCCCCGCCGCAACTCGAGAAAAACCATGACACTTCCCCCATCAAAGCGAGATTAGGCCCGATTCCCCTGCACTGCATGCAGAGCAATCCCTTGATCCCCATGAAACATAAGGAGCCTCGACTTGCTTGATGGATCTCGAGACAGTCCGCAAGATCACTGTCACAAGTAGAGGGAAAACTGAGGTCACACCAGCATCCCGAAGGAGTTCCATGTACCCCAAATCAACTCGATATGAGGCAGGATTCCCCTGCCTTGACTCAGAGCCATCCCCTGTTCCCCATCAAACACGACCAGTGGCTTGACTTCTTTTAGGAAACTCCAGAGTTCCCCGAGAACAACGTGCCAAGCCTAGAGGAATACCAAGTTCAGCAGAGCAACTCCAGGTATGCTCAGTGGACCCCAAATTGCCTGGAGATGAGAGATGATGGCCTGGCTTAGACTCAAGACGTATGTCAACTTTCCACAAGCCCCTCAAAGAGGCCTCTCTCAGCAGTAGGTGTGAGGGAGGGACCCTGAATTTGTTGCCTCAATTGGAATATACACCGAGAAGCCCTGACTCAAAAGGAGGCCGGGTTTCCTTTCAGTGGCTTGAATACAGGCTCCTCTTTCATCTCACAAGGTGAACGGATGTCTGAGTCCCATGTGGAGTCACTAGAGAAAGGCCTAGGTCACCGACTCCTTTCAACGGAATGCCTCACAGGCCTTTGACACCTCGAGCGGCACGCAGAGTTCACTGCTTCAAAAGCTGACGATGCCTGACTCCTCTTGAACATTGACAAGAATCCCAATATCCATGTGGCTAATGCAAAGGGACCCTGGGTCTCCCGCCTCACTTCGAGAAGCGTCCCTTTGGCCCTACCAAGCCTCGAAGAGATTCCTGAGGTTTCCCTCATAACTAGACAGGAGTCCTGACGTCACTGGACAAACACGAGTGTTGAAGGGCCATCCCCGCCGTAACTCGAGAATATACCCCAGGTCCCACCGCAACTCGAAAAAAAAAACCATGAGACTTCCCCCTCAAAGCGAGATGAGGCCCGATTCCCCTGCACTGCATGCAGAGCAATCCCGTGATCCCCATGAAACATGTAAGGAGCCTCGACTTGCCTGATGTATCTCGAGACAATCCTCAAGAAAACTGTCACAAGTACCGAGGGACTCTGAGGTTACACCAGCATGCGAAGGAGCTCCATGTGCCCCCAATCAACTCGAGATGAGTCCCGATACCCCTGCCTTGACTCCAGAGCCATCCCGCGTTCCACATCAAACACGACAGTGGCTTGACTTGCTTTAGGCAACTCCAGAGGTTCCCCGAGAAAAACGTGCCAAGTCTAGAGGAATACCAAGTTCATAGAGCCATTCGAGGAGTGATCCGTGGACCCCAAATTGCCTGGAGATGAGAGCTGATTGCCTGGCTTAGACTCAAGAAGGATGCCTATTTTCCACAAGCCCCTAAAGAGAAGGCTTCTCTCAGCAGTAGGTGTGAGGGAGGGACCCTGAGTTTGCTGCCTCAAGTGGAACATACACCGAGAAGCCCTGACTCGAAAGGAGGCTGGGTTTCCTTACAGTGACTTGAATACAGGATCCTGTATCATCTCACAAGTTGAAGGGATGTATGAATCCCCTGTGGAGTCCATAGAAATAGGCCTAGGTCCCCGACTCCTTTCGATGGAATGCCTCACACATGCCTTTGACACCTCGAGCGGCACGCAGAGTTCACTTCGTCAAAAGGTGATGATGCCTGACTCCTCTTGGACATTGAGAGGAATCCCCATATCCCTGAGCTACTGGAAAGGGACCCTGGGTCTCCCGCCTCACCTCAAGGAGAGTCCCTTTGGCCCTGCCAAGCCTCGAAGAGATTCCTGAGGTGTCCCTCGTAACTCGACAAGAGTCCTGACGTCGCTGGGGAAACACGAGTGTTGAAAGGCCATCCCCTCCGTAACTCGAGTATATACCCCAGGTCCCCCCCCCCCGCCGCAACTGGACAAAAACCATGAGACTTCCCCCCCAAAGCGAGATGAGGCCCGATTCCCCATCACTGCATGCCAAGCAATCCCGTGATACCCATGAAACATGTAAGGAGCCTCGACTTGCTTGATGGATCTCGAGACAGACCGCAAGATCACTGTCACAAGTAGAGAGGGAAGCTGAGGTCACACCAGCATCGCGAAGGAGTTTCATGTACCCCAAATCAAATCGAGATGAGGCAGGATTCCCCTGCCTTGACTCCAGAGCCATCCCCCGATCCACATCAAACACGACCAGTGGCTTGACTTCCTTTAGGAAACTCCAGAGGTTCCCCCCGAGAACAACGTGCCAAGCCTAGAGGAATACCAAGTTCAGAAGAGCAACTCCAGGTATGCTCCGTGGACCCCAAATTGCCTGGAGATGAGAGCTGATTGCCTGGCTTAGACTCAAGACGTATGCCAACTATCCATCCACAGCCCCTCAAGAGGAGCCTTCTCTCAGCAGTAGGTGTGAGGGAGGGACCTGAGTTTGCTGCCTCAAGTGGAATATACACCGAGAAGCCCTGACTCGAAAGGAGGACGGGTTTCCTTGCAGTGGCTTGAATACAGGCTCCTCGTTCATCTCACAAGGTGAAGGGATGTCTGAATCCCCTGTGGAGTCCCTAGAGAAAGCCCTAGGTCCCCGACTCCTTTCGACGGAATGCCTCACATGCATTTGACACCTCGAGCGGCACGCAGAGTTCACTGCTTCAAAAGGTGACGATGCCTGACTCCTCTTGAACATTGACAGGAATCCCAATATCCCTGTGGCTACTGGAAAGGGCACCCTGTGTCTCCCGCCTCACATCGAGAAGCGTCCCTTTGGCCCTGCCAAGCCTCGAAGAGATTCCTGAGGTGTCCCTCGTAACTCGACAGGAGTCCTGACGTCGCTGGACAAACACGGTGTTGAAGTGCCATCCCCGCCGTAACTCGAGAATATAACCCAGGTCCGCACCGCAACTCGAAAAAAACCATGAGACTTCCCCCTCAAAGCGAGATGAGGCCCGATTCTCCTGCACTGCATGCAGAGCAATCCCGTGATCCCCATGAAACATGTAAGGAGCCTCGACTTGCTTGATGGATCTCGAGACAATCCGCAAGAACACTGTCACAAGTAGAGAGGGACCCTGAGGTCACACCAGCATCGCGAAGGAGCTCCATGTACCCCAAATCAACTCGAGAGATGAGGCCCCGATTCCCCTGCCTTGACTCCAGAGCCATCCCCCGTTCCACATCAAACACGACCAGTGGCTTGACTTCCTTTAGGCAACTCCAGAGGTTCCCCGAGAACAACGTGCCAAGTCTAGAGGAATACCAAGTTCATAGAGCAACTCGAGGAATGCTCCGTGGACCCAAATTGCCTGGAGATGAGAGCTGATTGCCTGGCTTAGACTCAAGAACATATGCCTACTTTCCACAAGCCCCTCAAGAGAAGGCTTCTCTCAGCAGTAGGTGTGAGGGAGGGACCCTGAGTTTGCTGCCTCAAGTGGAATATACACCGAGAAGCCCTGACTCGAAAGGAGGCTGGGTTTCCTTACAGTGGCTTGAATACAGGCTCATCTTTCATCTCACAAGGTGAAGGGATGTCTGAATCCCCTGTGGAGTTCCTAGAGAAAGCCTAGGTCCCCGACTCCTTTCGATGGAATGCCTCACATGCCTTTGACACCTCGAGCGGCACGCAGAGTTCACTGCTTCAAAAGGTGACGATGCCTGACTCCTCTTGAACATTGACAGGAATCCCAATATCCCTGTGGCTACTGGAAAGGGACCCTGGGTCTCCCGCCTCACCTCGAGAAGCGTCCCTTTGGCCCTGCCAAGCCTCGAAGAGATTCCTGAGGTGTCCCTCATAACTCGACAGGAGTCCTGACGTCGCTGACAAACACGAGTGTTGAAGGGCCATCCCCGCCGTAACTCGAGAATATACCCCAGGTCCCCGCCGCAACTCGAGAAAAAACCATGAGACTTCCCCCTCAAAGCGAGATGAGGCCCGATTCCCCTGCATGCATGCAGAGCAATCCCGTGATCCCCATGAAACATGTAAGGAGCCTCGACTTGCTTGATGGATCTCGAGACAATCCGCAAGAACACTGTCACAAGTAGAGAGGGACCCTGAGGTCACACACCAGCATCGCGAAGGAGCTCCATGTACCCCAATCAACTCGAGATGAGGCCCGATTCCCCTGCCTTGACTCCAGAGCCATCCCCGTTCCACATCAAACACGACCAGTGGCTTGACTTCCTTTAGGCAACTCCAGAGGTTCCCAGAGAACAACGTGCCAAGCCTAGAGGAATACCAAGTTCAGCAGAGCAACTCGAGGAATGCTCCGTGGACCCCAAATTGCCTGGAGATGAGAGCTGATTGCCTGGCTTAGACTCAAGAAGGATGCCTACTTTCCACAAGCCCCTCAAGAGAGGCTTCTCTCAGCAGTAGGTGTGAGGGAGGGACCCTGAGTTTTGCTGCCTCAAGTGGAATATACACCGAGAAGCCCTGACTCGAAAGGAGGCTGGGTTTCCTTACAGTGGCTTGAATACAGGCTCCTCTTTCATCTCACAAGGTGAAGGGATGTCTGAATCCCCTGTGGAGTCCCTAGAGAAAGCCTAGGTCCCCGACTCCTTTCGACGGAATGCCTCACATGCCTTTGACACCTCGAGCGGCACGCAGAGTTCACTGCTTCAAAAGGTGACGATGCCTGACTCCTCTTGAACATTGACAGGAATCCCAATATCCCTGTGGCTACTGGAAAGGGACCCTGGGTCTCCCGCCTCACCTCGAGAAGCGTCCCTTTGGCCCTGCCAAGCCTCGAAGAGATTCCTGAGGTGTCCCTCGTAACTCGACAGGAGTCCTGACGTCGCTGGGAAAACACGAGTGTTGAAGGGCCATCCCCGCCGTAACTCGAGTATATACCCCAGGTCCCCGCCGCAACTCGAGAAAAACCATGACACTTCCCCCATCAAAGCGAGATGAGGCCCGATTCCCCTGCACTGCATGCAGAGCAATCCCGTGATCCCCATGAAACATGTAAGGAGCCTCGACTTGCTTGATGGATCTCGAGACAGTCCGCAAGATCACTGTCACAAGTAGAGAGGGAACCTGAGGTCACACCAGCATCGCGAAGGAGTTCCATGTACCCCAAATCAACTCGAGATGAGGCAGGATTCCCCTGCCTTGACTCCAGAGCCATCCCCGTTCCCATCAAACACGACCAGTGGCTTGACTTCTTTTAGGAAACTCCAGAGGTTCCCCGAGAACAACGTGCCAAGCCTAGAGGAATACCAAGTTCAGCAGAGCAACTCCAGAATGCTCGTGGACCCCAAATTGCCTGGAGATGAGAGCTGATTGCCTGGCTTAGACTCAAGAAGTATGCCAACTTTCCACAAGCCCCTCAAAGAGGCTTCTCTCAGCAGTAGGTGTGAGGGAGGGACCCTGAGTTTGCTGCCTCAAGTGGAATATACACCGAGAAGCCCTGACTCGAAAGGAGGCCGGGTTTCCTTGCAGTGGCTTGAATACAGGCTCCTCTTTCATCTCACAAGGTGAAGGGATGTCTGAATCCCCTGTGGAGTCCACTAGAGAAAGGCCTAGGTCCCCGACTCCTTTCGACGGAATGCCTCACATGCCTTTGACACCTCGAGCGGCACGCAGAGTTCACTGCTTCAAAAGGTGACGATGCCTGACTCCTCTTGAACATTGACAGGAATCCCAATATCCATGTGGCTACTGGAAAGGGACCCTGGGTCTCCCGCCTCACCTCGAGAAGCGTCCCTTTGGCCCTGCCAAGCCTCGAAGAGATTCCTGAGTGTCCCTCATAACTAGACAGGAGTCCTGACGTCGCTGGACAAACACGAGTGTTGAAGGGCCATCCCCGCCGTAACTCGAGAATATACCCCAGGTCCCCCACCGCAACTCGAAAAAACCATGAGACTTCCCCCTCAAAGCGAGATGAGGCCCGATTCCCCTGCACTGCATGCAGAGCAATCCCGTGATCCCCATGAAACATGTAAGGAGCCTCGACTTGCTTGATGGATCTCGAGACAATCCGCAAGAACACTGTCACAAGTAGAGAGGGACCTGAGGTCACACCAGCATCGCGAAGGAGCTCCATGTACCCCCAATCAACTCGAGATGAGGCCCGATACCCCTGCCTTGACTCCAGAGCCATCCCCGTTCCACATCAAACACGACAGTGGCTTGACTTCCTTTAGGCAACTCCAGAGGTTCCCCGAGAAAAACGTGCCAAGTCTAGAGGAATACCAAGTTCATAGAGCCACTCGAGGAATGCTCCGTGGACCCCAAATTGCCTGGAGATGAGAGCTGATTGCCTGGCTTAGACTCAAGAAGGATGCCTACTTTCCACAAGCCCCTCAAAGAGAAGGCTTCTCTCAGCAGTAGGTGTGAGGGAGGGACCCTGAGTTTGCTGCCTCAAGTGGAATATACACCGAGAAGCCCTGACTCGAAAGGAGGCTGGGTTTCCTTACAGTGACTTGAATACAGGCTCCTGTATCATCTCACAAGGTGAAGGGATGTCTGAATCCCCTGTGGAGTCCATAGAAAAGGCCTAGGTCCCCGACTCCTTTCGATGGAATGCCTCACATGCCTTTGACACCTCGAGCGGCACGCAGAGTTCACTTCTTCAAAAGGTGACGATGCCTGACTCCTCTTGAACATTGAGAGGAATCCCCATATCCCTGAGCTACTGGAAAGGGACCCTGGGTCTCCCGCCCTCACCTCAAGAGAGTCCCTTTGGCCCTGCCAAGCCTCGAAGAGATTCCTGAGGTGTCCCTCGTAACTCGACAGGAGTCCTGACGTCGCTGGGAAACACGAGTGTTGAAGGGCCATCCCCTCCGTAACTCGAGTATATACCCCAGGTCCCCGCCGCAACTCGAGAAAAACCATGAGACTTCCCCCCCAAAGCGAGATGAGGCCCGATTCCCCATCACTGCATGCAAGCAATCCCGTGATACCCATGAAACATGTAAGGAGCCTCGACTTGCTTGATGGATCTCGAGACAGTCCGCAAGATCACTGTCACAAGTAGAGAGGGAACCCTGAGGTCACACCAGCATCGCGAAGGAGTTCCATGTACCCCAAATCAACTCGAGATGAGGCAGGATTCCCCTGCCTTGACTCCAGAGCCATCCCCCGATTCCACATCAAACACGACCAGTGGCTTGACTTCCTTTAGGAAACTCCAGAGGTTCCCCGAGAACAACGTGCCAAGCCTAGAGGAATACCAAGTTCAGAAGAGCAACTCCAGGTATGCTCCGTGGACCCCAAATTGCCTGGAGATGAGAGCTGATTGCCTGGCTTAGACTCAAGACGTATGCCAACTTTCCACAAGCCCCTCAAGAGGAGGCTTCTCTCAGCAGTAGGTGTGAGGGAGGGACCCTGAGTTTGCTGCCTCAAGTGAAATATACACCGAGAAGCCCTGACTCGAAAGGAGGCGGGTTTCCTTGCAGTGGCTTGAATACAGGCTCTCTTTCATCTCACAAGGTGAAGGGATGTCTGAATCCCCTGTGGAGTCCCTAGAGAAAGGCCTAGGTCCCCGACTCCTTTCGACGGAATGCCTCACATGCCTTTGACACCTCGAGCGGCACGCAGAGTTCACTGCTTCAAAAGGTGACGATGCCTGACTCCTCTTGAACATTGACAGGAATCCCAATATCCCCTGTGGCTACTGGAAAGGGACCCTGGGTCTCCCGCCTCACTCGAGAAGCGTCCCTTTGGCCCTGCCAAGCCTCGAAGAGATTCCTGAGGTGTCCCTCATAACTCGACAGGAGTCCTGACGTCGCTGGACAAACACGAGTGTTGAAGGCCATCCCCGCCGTAACTCGAGAATATACCCCAGGTCCCGCACCGCAACTCGAGAAAAACCATGAGACTTCCCCCTCAAAGCGAGATGAGGCCCGATTCCCCTGCACTGCATGCAGAGCAATCCCGTGATCCCATGAAACATGTAAGGAGCCTCGACTTGCTTGATGGATCTCGAGACAATCCGCAAGAACACTGTCACAAGTAGAGAGGGACCCTGAGGTCACACCAGCATCGCGAAGGAGCTCCATGTACCCCAAATCAACTCGAGATGAGGCCCGATTCCCCCTGCCTTGACTCCAGAGCCATCCCCGCGTTCCACATCAAACACGACAGTGGCTTGACTTCCTTTAGGCAACTCCAGAGGTTCCCGAGAAAAACGTGCCAAGTCTAGAGGAATACCAAGTTCATAGAGCCACTCGAGAATGCTCCGTGGACCCCAAATTGCCTGGAGATGAGAGCTGATTGCCTGGCTTAGACTCAAGAAGGATGCCTACTTTCCACAAGCCCCTCAAGAGAAGGCTTCTCTCAGCAGTAGGTGTGAGGGAGGGACCCTGAGTTTGCTGCCTCAAGTGGAATATACACCGAGAAGCCCTGACTCGAAAGGAGGCTGGGTTTCCTTACAGTGACTTGAATACAGGCTCCTCTATCATCTCACAAGGTGAAGGGATGTACTGAATCCCCTGTGGAGTCCATAGAAAAAGGCCTAGGTCCCCGACTCCTTTCGATGGAATGCCTCACATGCCTTTGACACCTCGAGCGGCACGCAGAGTTCACTGCGTCAAAAGGTGACGATGCCTGACTCCTCTTGAACATTGAGAGGAATCCCCATATCCCTGAGCTACTGGAAAGGGACCCTGGGTCTCCCGCCTCACCTCAAGGAGAGTCCCTTTGGCCCTGCCAAGCCTCGAAGAGATTCCTGAGGTGTCCCTCGTAACTCGACAGGAGTCCTGACGTCGCTGGGAAACACGAGTGTTGAAGGGCCATCCCCTCCGTAACTCGAGTATATACCCAGGTCCCCGCCGCAACTCGAAAAAAACCATGAGACTTCCCCCTCAAAGCGAGATGAGGCCCGATTCCCCTTCACTGCATGCAGAGCAATCCCGTGATCCCCATGAAACATGTAAGGAGCCTCGACTTGCTTGATGGATCTCGAGACAATCCGCAAGAACACTGTCACAAGTAGAGAGGGACCCTGAGGTCACACCAGCATCACGAAGGAGCTCCATGTACCCCAAATCAACTCGAGATGAGGCCCGATTCCCCTGCCTTGACTCCAGAGCCATCCCCCGTTCCCCATCAAACACGACCAGTGGCTTGACTTCTTTAGGCAACTCCAGAGGTTCCCCCGAGAACAACGTGCCAGCCTAGAGGAATACCAAGTTTCAGCAGAGAGCAACTCGAGGAATGCTCCGTGGACCCCAAATTGCCTGGAGATGAGAGCTGATTGCCTGGCTTAGACTCAAGAAGTATGCCAACTTTCCACAAGCCCCTCAAGAGGAAGGCTTCTCTCAGCAGTAGGTGTGAGGGAGGGACCCTGAGTTTGCTGCCTCAAGTGGAATATACACCGAGAAGCCCTGACTCGAAAGGAGGCTGGGTTTCCTTACAGTGACTTGAATACAGGCTCCTCTTTCATCTCACAAGGTGAAGGGATGACTGAATCCCCTGTGGAGTCCCTAGAGAAAGCCTAGGTCCCCGACTCCTTTCGACGGAATGCCTCACATGCCTTTGACACCTCGAGCGGCACGCAGAGTTCACTGCTTCAAAAGGTGACGATGCCTGACTCCTCTTGAACATTGACAGGAATCCCATATCCCTGTGGCTACTGGAAAGGGTCCCTGGGTCTCCCGCCTCACCTCGAGAAGCGTCCCTTTGGCCCTGCCAAGCCTCGAAGAGATTCCTGAGGTGTCCCTCGTAACTCGACAGGAGTCCTGACGTCGCTGGAGAAACACGAGTGTTGAAGTGCCATCCCCGCCGTAACTCGAGAATATACCCCAGGTCCCCGCCGCAACTCGAGAAAAAACCATGAGACTTCCCCCTCAAAGCGAGATGAGGCCGATTCCCCTGCACTGCATGCAGAGCAATCCCGTGATCCCCATGAAACATGTAAGGAGCCTCGACTTGCTTGATGGATCTCGAGACAATCCGCAAGAACACTGTCACAAGTACAGAGGGACCCTGAGGTCACACCAGCATCACGAAGGAGCTCCATGTACCCCAAATCAACTCGAGATGAGGCCCGATTCCCCTGCCTTGACTCGAGAGCCATCCCGCGTTCCACATCAAACACGACCAGTGGTTTGACTTCCTTTAGGCAACTCCAGAGGTTCCCCGAGAAAAACGTGCCAAGTCTAGAGGAATACCAAGTTCATAGAGCCAACTCGAGAATGCTCCGTGGACCCCAAATTGCCTGGAGATGAGAGCTGATTGCCTGGCTTAGACTCAAGAAGGATGCCTACTTTCCACAAGCCCCTCAAGAGAAGGCTTCTCTCAGCAGTAGGTGTGAGGGAGGGACCCTGAGTTTGCTGCCTCAAGTGGAATATACACTGAGAAGCCCTGACTCGAAAGGAGGCTGGGTTTCCTTACAGTGACTTGAATACAGGCTCCTCTATCATCTCACAAGGTGAAGGGATGTCTGAATCCCCTGTGGAGTCCCTAGAAAAAGGCCTAGGTCCCCGACTCCTTTCGATGGAATGCCTCACATGCCTTTGACACCTCGAGCGGCACGCAGAGTTCACTGCTTCAAAAGGTGACGATGCCTGACTCCTCTTGAACATTGAGAGGAATCCCATATCCCTGAGCTACTGGAAAGGGACCCTGGGTCTCCCCGCCTCACCTCGAAAAGCGTCCCTTTGGCCCTGCCAAGCCTCGAAGAGATTCCTGAGGTGTCCCTCGTAAACTCGACAGGGAGTCCTGACGTCGCTGGGGAAACACGAGTGTTGAAGGGCCATCCCCTCCGTAACTCGAGTATATACCCCAGGACCCCCGCCGCAACTCGAGAAAAACCATGAGACTTCCCCCTCAAAGCGAGATGAGGCCCGATTCCCCATCACTGCATGCAGAGCAAATCCCGTGATCCCCATGAAACATGTAAGGAGCCTCGACTTGCTTGATGGATCTCGAGACAGTCCGCAAGATCACTGTCACAAGTAGAGAGGGAACCTGAGGTCACACCAGCAGCATCGCGAAGGAGTTCCATGTACCCCAAATCAACTCGAGATGTGGCCGATTCCCCTGCCTTGACTCCAGAGCCATCCCCGTTCCACATCAAACACGACCAGTGGCTTGACTTCCTTTAGGCAACTCCAGAGGTTCCCCGAGAACAACGTGCCAAGCCTAGAGGAATACCAAGTTCAGAAGAGCAACTCCAGATATGCTCCGTGGACCCCAAATTGCCTGGAGATGAGAGCTGATTGCCTGGCTTAGACTCAAGAATATGCCAACTTCCACAAGCCCCTCAAGAGGAGGCTTCTCTCAGCAGTAGGTGTGAGGGAGGGACCCTGAGTTTGCTGCCTCAAGTGGAATATACACCGAGAGAAGCCCTGACTCGAAAGGAGGCCGGGTTTCCTTGCAGTGACTTGAATACAGGCTCCTCTTTCATCTCACAAGGTGAAGGGATGTCTGAATCCCCTGTGGAGTCCCTAGAGAAAGGCCTAGGTCCCCGACTCCTTTCGACGGAATGCCTCACATGCCTTTGACACCTCGAGCGGCACGCAGAGTTCACTGCTTCAAAAGTGACGATGCCTGACTCCTCTTGAACATTGACAGGAATCCCCAATATCCCTGTGGCTACTGGAAAGGGACCCTTGGTCTCCCGCCTCACCTCAAGAAGAAGCGTCCCTTTGGCCCTGCCAAGCCTCGAAGAGATTCCTGAGGTGTCCCTCATAACTAGACAGGAGTCCTGACGTCGCTGGGGAAACACGAGTGTTGAAGGGCCATCCCCGCCGTAACTCGAGAATATACCCCAGGTCCCCGCCGCAACTCGAAAAAAAACCATGAGACTTCCCCCTCAAAGCGAGATGAGGCCCGATTCCCCTGCAATGCATGCAGAGCAATCCCGTGATCCCCATGAAACATGTAAGAAGCCTCGACTTGCTTGATGGATCTCGAGACAATCCCAAGAACACTGTCACAAGTAGAGAGGGAACCCTGAGGTCACACAAGCATCACGAAGGAGTTCCATGTACCCCAAATCAACTCGAGATGAGGCCCGATTCCCCTGCCTTGACTCCAGAGCCATCCCCCGTTCCACATCAAACACGACCAGTGGCTTGACTTTCTTTAGGCAACTCCAGAGGTTCCCCGAGAACAACTGCCAAGCCTAGAGGAATACCAAGTTCAGCAGAGCAACTCGAGGAATGCTCCGTGGACCCCAAATTGCCTGGAGATGAGAGCTGATTGCCTGGCTTAGACTCAAGACGTATGCCAACTTTCCACAAGCCCCTCAAGAGAAGGCTTCTCTCAGCAGTAGGTGTGAGGGAGGGACCCTGAGTTTTCTGCCTCAAGTGGAATATACACCGAGAAGCCCTGACTCGAAAGGAGGCCGGGTTTCCTTGCAGTGGCTTGAATACAGGCTCCTCTTTCATCTCACAAGGTGAAGGGATGTCTGAATCCCCTGTGGAGTCACTAGAGAAAGCCTAGGTCCCCGACTCCTTTCGACGGAATGCCTCACATGCCTTTGACACCTCGAGCGGCACGCAGAGTTCACTGCTTCAAAAGGTGACGATGCCTGACTCCTCTTGAACATTGAGAAATCCCAATATCACTGTGGCTACTGGAAAGGGACCCTGGGTCTCCCAACTCACCTCGAGAAGCATCCCTTTGGCCCTGCCAAGCCTCGAAGAGATTCCTGAAGTGTCCCTCATAACTGGACAGGAGTCCTGACGTCTGGACAAACACGAGTGTTGAAGGGCCATCCCCGCCGTAACTCGATAATATACCCCAGGTCCCCGCCGCAACTCGAGAAAAACCATGAGACTTCCCCCTCAAAGCGAGATGAGGCCCGATTCCCATGCACTGCATGCAGAGCAATCCCGTGATCCCCATGAAACATGTAAGGAGCCTCGACTTGCTTGATGGATCTCGAGACAATCCGCAAGAACACTGTCACAATTAGAGAGGGGACCCTGAGGTCACACAAGCATCGCGAAAGAGCTCCATGTACCCCCAAATCAACTCGAGATGAGGCCGATTCCCCTGCCTTGACTCCAGAGCCATCCCCCGTTCCCCATGAAACACGACAGTGGCTTGACTTCCTTTAGGCAACTCCAGAGTTTCCCGAGAACAACGTGCCAAGTCTAGAGGAATACCAAGTTCATAGAGCCACTCGAGAAATGCTCCGTGGACCCCAAATTGCCTGGAGATGAGAGCTGATTGCCTGGCTTAGACTCAAGAAGGATGCCTACTTTCCACAAGCCCCTCAAGAAAGGCTTCTCTCAGCAGTAGGTGTGAGGGAGGGACCCTGAGTTTGCTGCCTCAAGTGGAATATACACCGAGAAGCCCTGACTCGAAAGGAGGCTGGGTTTCCTTACAGTGACTTGAATACAGGCTCCTCTATCATCTCACAAGGTGAAGGGATGACTGAATCCCTGTGGAGTCCCTAGAGAAAGCCCTAGGTCCCCGACTCCTTTCGATGGAATGCCTCACATGCCTTTGACACCTCGAGCGGCACGCAGAGTTCACTGCTTCAAAAGGTGACGATGCCTGACTCCTCTTGAACATTGACAGGAATCCCCATATCCCTGAGCTACTGGAAAGGGACCCTTGGTCTCCCGCCTCACCTCGAGAAGCGTCCCTTTGGCCCTGCCAAGCCTCGAAGAGATTCCTGAGGTGTCCCTCGTAACTCGACAGGAGTCCTGACGTCGCTGGACAAACACGAGTGTTGAAGTGCCATCCCCGCCGTAACTCGAGAATATACCCCAGGTCCCGCCGCAACTCGAGAAAAAAAACCATGAGACTTCCCCCTCAAAGCGAGATGAGGCCCGATTCCCTTCAATGCATGCAGAGCAATCCCGTGATCCCCATGAAACATGTAAGGAGCCTCGACTTGCTTGATGGATCTCGAGACAATCCGCAAGAACACTGTCACAAGTAGAGAGGGACCCTGAGGTCACACCAGCATCACGAAGGAGCTCCATGTACCCCAAATCAACTCGAGATGAGGCCCGATTCCCCTGCCTTGACCAGAGCCATCCCCGTTCCACATCAAACACGACCAGTGGCTTGACTTTCTTTAGGCAACTCCAGAGGTTCCCCGAGAACAACGTGCCAAGTCTAGAGGAATACCAAGTTCAGCAGAGCAACTCGAGGAATGCTCCGTGGACCCAAATTGCCTGGAGATGAGAGCTGATTGCCTGGCTTAGACTCAAGACATATGCCAACTTTCCACAAGCCCCTCAAGAGGAGGCTTCTCTCAGCAGTAGGTGTGAGGGAGGGACCCTGAGTTTGCTGCCTCAAGTGGAATATACACCGAGAAGCCCTGACTAGAAAGGAGGATGGGTTTCCTTGCAGTGGCTTGAATACAGGCTCATCTTTCATCTCACAAGGTGAAGGGATGTATGAATCCCCTGTGGAGTCCATAGAAAAAGGCCTAGGTCCCCGAAACTCCTTTCGATGGAATGCCTCACATGCCTTTGACACTTCGAGCGGCACGCAGAGTTTACTTTCAAAAGGTGACGATGCCTGACTCCTCTTGAACATTGAGAGGAATCCCCATATATCCTGTGGCTACTGGAAAGGGACCCTGGGTCTCCCGCCTCACCTCGAGAAAGAGAGTCCCTTTGGCCCTGCCAAGCCTCGAAGAGATTCCTGAGGTGTCCCTCGTAACTCGACAGGAGTCCTGACGTCGCTGGGGAAACACGATTGTTGAAGGGCCATCCCCGCCGTAACTCGAGTATATACCCCAGGTCCCCGCCGCAACTCGAGAAAAACCATGAGACTTCCCCCCCAAAGCGAGATGAGGCCCGATTCCCCTGCACTGCATGCAGAGCAATCCCGTGTGATCCCCATGAAACATGTAAGGAGCCTCGACTTGCTTGATGGATCTCCGAGACAATCCGCAAGAACACTGTCACAAGTAGAGAGGGACCCTGAGGTCACACAAGCATCGCGAAGGAGCTCCATGTACCCCACATCAACTCGAGAGATGAGGCCCGATTTCCCCTGCCTTGACTCCAGAGCCATCCCCGTTCCCCATCAAACACGACAGTGGCTTGACTTCCTTTATGCAACTCCAGAGGTTCCCCGAGAACAACGTGCCAAGTCTAGAGGAATACCAAGTTCATAGAGCCACTCGAGAAATGCTCCGTGGACCCCAAATTGCCTGGAGATGAGAGCTGATTGCCTGGCTTAGACTCAAGAAGGATGCCTACTTTCCACAAGCCCCTCTAGCGAAGGCTTCTCTCAGCAGTAGGTGTGAGGGAGGGACCCTGAGTTTGCTGCCTCAAGTGGAATATACACCGAGAAGCCCTGACTCGAAAGGAGGCTGGGTTTCCTTACAGTGACTTGAATACAGGCTCCTCTATCATCTCACAAGGTGAAGGGATGACTGAATCCCCTGTGGAGTCCCTAGAGAAAGCCCTAGGTCCCCGACTCCTTTCGACGGAATGCCTCACATGCCTTTGACACCTCGAGCGGCACGCAGAGTTCACTGCTTCAAAAGGTGACGATGCCTGACTCCTCTTGAACATTGACAGGAATCCCCATATCCATGAGCTACTGGAAAGGGACCTTGGTCTCCCGCCTCACCTCAAGAGAGTCCTCCCTTTGGCCCTGCCAAGCCTCGAAGAGATTCCTGAGGTGTCCCTCGTAACTCGACAGGAGTCCTGACGTCGCTGGGGAAACACGAGTGTTGAAGGGCCATCCCCGCCGTAACTCGAGAATATACCCCAGGACCCCGCCGCAACTCGAGAAAAACCATGAGACTTCCCCCCCAAAGCGAGATGAGGCCCGATTCCCCATCACTGCATGCAGAGCAATCCCGTGATACCCATGAAACATGTAAGGAGCCTCGACTTGCTTGATGGATCTCGAGACAATCAGCAAGAACACTGTCACAAGTAGAGAGAGAACCTGAGGTCACACCAGCATCACGAAGGAGCTCCATGTACCCCAAATCAACACGAGATGAGGCCCGACTCCCTTGCCTTGACTTCAGAGCCATCCCCCGATTCCACATCAAACACGACCAGTGGCTTGACTTCCTTTAGGCAACACCAGAGTTCCCGAGAACAACGTGCCAAGCCTAGAGGAATACCAAAGTTCAGAAGAGCAACTCCAGATATGCTCCATGGACCCCAAATTGCCTGGAGATGAGAGCTGATTGCCTGGCTTAGACTCAAGACATATGCCAACTTTCCACAAGCCACTCAAGAGGAGGCTTCTCTCAGCAGTAGGTGTGAGGGAGGGACCCTGAGTTTTGTGCCTCAAGTGGAATATACACCGAGAAGCCCTGACTCGAAAGGAGGCTGGGTTTCCTTGCAGTGGCTTGAATACAGGCTCCTCTTTCATCTCACAAGGTGAAGGGATGTCTGAATCCCCTGTGGAGTCCCTAGAGAAAGGCCTAGGTCCCCGACTCCTTTCGACGGAATGCCTCACATGCCTTTGACACCTCGAGCGGCACGCAGAGTTCACTGCTTCAAAAGGTGACGATGCCTGACTTCTCTTGAACATTGACAGGAATCCCAATATCCCTGTGGCTACTGGAAAGGGACCCTGGGTCTCCCGCCTCACCTCGAGAAGCGTCCCTTTGGCCCTGCCAAGCCTCGAAGAGATTCCTGAGGTGTCCCTCATAACTAGACAGGAGTCCTGACGTCGCTGGACAAACACGAGTGTTGAAGGGCCATCCCCACCGTAACTCGAGAATATACCCCAGGTCCCCCCCCCGCAACTCGAGAAAAACCATGAGACTTCCCCCTCAAAGCGAGATGAGGCCCGATTCCCTTCAATGCATGCAGAGCAATCCCGTGATCCCATGAAACATGTAAGGAGCCTCGACTTGCTTGATGGATCTCGAGACAATCCGCAAGAACACTGTCACAAGTAGAGAGGGACCCTGAGGTCACAAAAGCATCACGAAGGAGCTCCATGTACCCCAAATCAACTCGAGATGAGGCCCGATTCCCCTTGCCTTGACTCAAGAGCGCCATCCCCGTTCACATCAAACACGACCAGTGGCTTGACTTCCTTTAGGCAACTCCAGAGGTTCCCCGAGAACAACGTGCCAAGTCTAGAGGAATACCAAGTTCATAGAGCAACTCGAGAATGCTCCGTGGACCCCAAATTGCCTGGAGATGAGAGCTGATTGCCTGGCTTAGACTCAAGAAGTATGCCTACTTTCCACAAGCCCCTCAAGAGAAGGCTTCTCTCATCAGTAGGTGTGAGGGAGGGACCCTGAGTTTTGCTGCCTCAAGTGGAATATACACCGAGAAGCCCTGACTCGAAAGGAGGCCGGGTTTCCTTACAGTGGCTTGAATACAGGCTCCTCTATCATCTCACAAGGTGAAGGGATGTCTGAATCCCCTGTGGAGTCCCTAGAGAAACCCTAGGTCCCCGACTCCTTTCGACGGAATGCCTCACATGCCTTTGACACCTCGAGCGGCACGCAGAGTTCACTGCTTCAAAAGGTGACGATGCCTGACTCCTCTTGAACATTGACAGGAATCCCAATATCCCTGTGGCTACTGGAAAGGGACCCTTGGGTCTCCCGCCTCACCTCGAGAAGCGTCCCTTTGGCCCTGCCAAGCCTCGAAGAGATTCCTGAGGTGTCCCTCATAACTCGACAGGAGTCCTGACGTCGCTGGACAAACACGAGTGTTGAAGGGCCATCCCCGCCGTAACTCGAGAATATACCCCAGGTCCCCGCCGCAACTCGAGAAAAACCATGAGACTTTCCCCTCAAAGCGAGATGAGGCCCGATTCCCCTGCATGCATGCAGAGCAATCCCGTGATCCCATGAAACATGTAAGGAGCCTCGACTTGCTTGATGATCTCGAGACAATCTCGCAAGAACACTGTCACAAGTAGAGAGGGACCCTGAGGTCACACCAGCATCGCGAAGGAGCTCCATGTACCCCAAATCAACTCGAGATGAGGCCCGATTCCCCTGCCTTGACTCCAGAGCCATCCCCCATTCCCCATCAAACACGAC
>JAJLRB010001218.1:0-34085 GCA_020976825.1 Odocoileus hemionus | reverse complement strand
CTCCTTTCGACGGAATGCCTCACATGCCTTTGACACCTCGAGAAGGCACGCAGAGTTCACTGCTTCAAAAGGTGACGATGCCTGACTCCTCTTGAACATTGACAGGAATCCCAATATCCCTGTGGCTACTGGAAAGGGACCCTGGGTCTCCCGCCTCACCTCGAGAAGCGTCCCTTTGGCCCTGCCAAGCCTCGAAGAGATTCCTGAGGTGTCCCTCGTAACTCGACAGGAGTCCTGACGTCGCTGGACTAAACACGATTGTTGAAGGGCCATCCCCGCCGTAACTCGAGAATATACCCCAGGTCCCCGCCGCAACTCGAGAAAAAACAATGAGACTTCCCCCTCAAAGCGAGATGAGGCCCATTCCCCTGCACTGCATGCAGAGCAATCCCGTGATCCCCATGAAACATGTAAGGAGCCTCGACTTGCTTGATGGATCTCGAGACAATCCGCAAGAACACTGTCACAAGTAGAGAGGGACCCTGAGGTCACACCAGCATGGCACGAAGGAGCTCCATGTACCCCAAATCAACTCGAGATGAGGCCCGATTCCCCTGCCTTGACTCGAGAGCCATCTCGCGTTCCACATCAAGCACGACCAGTGGTTTGACTTCCTTTAGGCATCTCCAGAGCTTCCCAGAGAACAACGTGCAAGCCTAGAGAAATACCAAGTTCAGCAGAGCAACACGAGGAATGTTCCTTGGACCCCAAATTGCCTGGAGATGAGAGCTGATTGCCTGGCTTAGACTCAAGAAGGACTCCTACTTTCCACAAGCCCCTCAAGGGGAGGCTGCTCTCAGCAGTAGGTGTGAGGGAGGGACCCTGAGATTGCTGCCTCAAGTGGAATATACACTGAGAAGCCCTGACTCGAAAGGATGCTGGGTTTCCTTACAGTGGCTTGAATACAGGCTCATCTTTCATCTCACAAGGTGAAGGGATGTCTGAATCCCCAGTGGAGTCCCTAGAGAAAGCCCTAGGTCCCCGACTCCTTTCGACGGAATGACTCACATGCTTTTGACACCTCGAGCGGCACGCAGAGTTCACTGCTTCAAAAGGTGACGATGCCTGACTCCTCTTGAACATTGACAGGAATCTCAATATCCCTGTGGCTACTGGAAAGGGACACTGGGTCTCCCGCGTTACCTCGAGAAGCGTCCCTTTGGCCCTGCCAAGCCTCGAAGATATTCCTGAGGTGTCCCTCGTAACTCGACAGGAGTCCTGACGTCGCTGGGAAAACAGGAGTGTTGAAGGGCCATCCCTGCCGTAACTCGAGTATATACCTCAGGTCCCCGCCGCAACTCGAGAAAAACCATGACACTTCCCCCCCATCAAAGCGAGATTAGGCCCGATTCCCCTGCACTGCATGCAGAGCAATCCCTTGATCCCCATGAAACATGTAAGGAGCCTCGACTTGCTTGATGGATCTCGAGACAGTCCGCAAGATCACTGTCACAAGTAGAGAGGGAACTGAGGTCACACCAGCATCCCGAAGGAGTTCCATGTACCCCAAATCAACTCGATATGAGGCAGGATTCCCCTGCTTTGACTCCAGAGCCATCCCCTGTTCCCCATCAAACACGACCAGTGGCTTGACTTCTTTTAGGAAACTCCAGAGGTTCCCCGAGAAAACGTGCCAAGCCTAGAGGAATACCAAGTTCAGCAGAGCAACTCCAGGTATGATCAGTGGACCCCAAATTGCCTGGAGATGAGAGTTGATGGCCTGGCTTAGACTCAAGATGTGTATGTCAACTTTCCACAAGCCCCTCAAAGAGGCCTCTCTCAGCAGCAGTAGTGTGAGGGAGGGACCCTGAATTTGTTGCCTCAATTGGAATATACACCGAGAAGCCCTGACTCAAAAGGAGGCCGGGTTTCCTTTCAGTGGCTTTAATACAGGCTCTCTTTCATCTCACAAGGTGAACGGATGTCTGAGTCCCATGTGGAGTCACTAGAGAAAGGCCTAGGTCACCGACTCCTTTCAACGAATGCCTCACATGCCTTTGACACCTCGAGCGGCACGCAGAGTTCACTGCTTCAAAAGCTGACGATGCCTGACTCCTCTTGAACATTGACAAGAATCCCAATATCCATGTGGCTAATGCAAAGGGACCCTGGTTCTCCCGCCTCACTTCGAGAAGCGTCCCTTTGGCCCTACCAAGCCTCGAAGAGATTCCTGAGGTTTCCCTCATAACTAGACAGGAGTCCTGACGTCACTGGACAAACACGAGTGTTGAAGGGCCATCCCCGCCGTAACTCGAGAATATACCCCAGGTCCCCGCCGCAACTCGAAAAAAACCATGAGACTTCCCCCTCAAAGCGAGATGAGGCCCGATTCCCCTGCACTGCATGCAGAGCAATCCCGTGATCCCCATGAAACATGTAAGGAGCCTCGACTTGCCTGATGTATCTCGAGACAATCCTCAAGAAAACTGTCACAAGTACCGAGGGACTCTGAGGTTACACCAGCATCGCGAAGGAGCTCCATGTGCCCCAATCAACTCGAGATGAGTCCCATACCCCTGCCTTGACTCCAGAGCCATCCCCGTTCCACATCAAACACGACAGTGGCTTGACTTCCTTTAGGCAACTCCAGAGGTTCCCCGAGAAAAACGTGCCAAGTCTAGAGGAATACCAAGTTCATAGAGCCATTCGAGGAGTGATCCGTGGACCCCAAATTGCCTGGAGATGAGAGCTGATTGCCTGGCTTAGACTCAAGAAGGATGCCTACTTTCCACAAGCCCCTAAAGAGAAGGCTTCTCTCAGCAGTAGGTGTGAGGGAGGGACCCTGAGTTTGCTGCCTCAAGTGGAACATACACCGAGAAGCCCTGACTCGAAAGGAGGCTGGGTTTCCTTACAGTGACTTGAATACAGGATCCTGTATCATCTCACAAGTTGAAGGGATGTATGAATCCCCTGTGGAGTCCATAGAAATAGGCCTAGGTCCCGACTCCTTTCGATGGAATGCCTCACATGCCTTTGACACCTCGAGCGGCACGCAGAGTTCACTTCGTCAAAAGGTGATGATGCCTGACTCCTCTTGAACATTGAGAGGAATCCCCATATACCCTGAGCTACTGGAAAGGGACCCTGGGTCTCCCGCCTCACTCAAGGAGAGTCCCTTTGGCCCTGCCAAGCCTCGAAGAGATTCCTGACGTGTCCCTCGTAACTCGACAAGAGTCCTGACGTCGCTGGGAAACACGAGTGTTGAAGGGCCATCCCCTGTAACTCGAGTATATATCCCAGGTCCCCGCCGCAACTGGACAAAAACATGAGACTTCCCCCCCAAAGCGAGATGAGGCCCGATTCCCCATCACTGCATGCCAAGCAATCCCGTGATACCCATGAAACATGTAAGGAGCCTCGACTTGCTTGATGGATCTCGAGACAGACCGCAAGATCACTGTCACAAGTAGAGAGGGAAGCTGAGGTCACACCAGCATCGCGAAGGAGTTTCATGTACCCAAAATCAAATCGAGATGATGAGGCAGGATTCCCCTGCCTTGACTCCAGAGCCATCCCCCGATCCACATCAAACACGACCAGTGGCTTGACTTCCTTTAGGAAACTCCAGAGGTTCCCCGAGAACAACGTGCCAAGCCTAGAGGAATACCAAGTTCTGAAGAGCAACTCCAGGTATGCTCCTTGGACCCCAAATTGCCTGGAGATGAGAGGTGATTGAATGGCATAGACTCAAGACGTATGCCAACTATCCATCAGCCTATCAAGAGGAGCCTTCTCTCAGCAGTAGGTGTGAGGGAGGGACTCTGAGCTTGCTGCCTCAAGTGGAATATACACCGAGAAGCCCTGACTCGAAACGAGGACGGGTTTCCTTGCAGTGGCTTGAATACAGGCTCCTCGTTCATTTCACAAGGAAAGGGATGTTTGAATCCCCAGTGGAGTTCCTAGAAAAAGCCCTAGGTCCCCGAATCCTTTCGACGGAATGCCTCACATGCATTTGACACCTCGAGCTGCACGCAGAGTTCACTCCTTCAAAAGGTGACGATGCCTGACTCCTCTTGAACATTGACAGGAATCCCAATATACCTGTGGCTACTGGAAAGGCACCCTGTGTCTCCCGCCTCACATCGAGAAGCGTCCCTTTGGCCCTGCCAATCCTCGAAGAGATTCTGGATGTGTCCCTCGTAACTCGACAGGAGTCCTGACGTTGCTGGACAAACACGAGTGTTGAAGTGCCTTCCCCGCCTTATCTCGAGAATATAACCCAGGTCCGCATCGCAACTCGAAAAAAACCATGAGATTTCCCCCTCAAAGTGAGATGAGGCACGACTCTCCTGCACTGCATGCAGAGCAATCCCGTGATACCCATGAAACTTGTAAGGAGCCTCGACTTGCTTGATAGATCTTGAGACAGTCAGCAAGATCACTGTCAAATGTAGAAAGGGAAGCTGAGGTCACACCAGCATCGCGAAGAAGTTTCATGTACCCAAAATCAACTCGAGATGAGGGAGGATCCCCCTGCCTTGACACCAGAGCCATCCCCCGATCCACATCAAACACGACCAGTGCCTTGACTTCCTTCAGGCAACTCCAGAGGTTCCCCGAGACAACATGCCAAGCCTAAAGGAATACCAAGTGCAGAATAGAAACTCCAGGTATGCTCCGTGGACACCAAATGGCATGGAGATGAGAGCTGATTGCCTGGCTTAGACCCAAGACATATGCCAACTTTCCACAAGCCCCTCAAGGGGGGACTTCTCTCATCAGTAGGTGTGTGAGGGAGGGACCCTGAGTTTTATGCCTCAAGTGGAATATACACCGAGAATCCCTGACTTTAAAGGAGGCTGGGTTTCCTTGCAGTGGCTTGAATACAGGCTCATCTTTCATCTCACAAGGTGAAGGGATGTCCGAATCCCCAGTGGAGTCACTAGAGAAACCCTAAGTCCCCGACTCCTTTCGATGGAATTCCTCACATGCCTTTGACACCTCGAGAAGCACGCAGAGTTCACTGCTTCAAAAGGTGACGATGGCTGACTCCTCTTGAACATTGAGAGGAATCCCAATATCCCTGTGGCTACTGGAAAGGGATGCTGGGTCTCCCGCCTCACCTCGAGAAGCGTCCCTTTGGCCCTGCCAAGTCTCGAAGAGATTCCTGAGGTGTCCTTCATAACTAGACAGGAGTCATGACGTCGCTGCACTATCATGATTCTTGAAGGGCCATCCCCGACATAACTCGATAATATACCCCTGTTCCCCGCCGTAACTCGAGAAAAACAATGAGACTTCCCCCTCAAAGCGAGATGAGGCCCGATTCCCCTGCAATGCATGCAGAGCAATCCCCTGATCCCCATGAAACATGTAAGGACCTCGACTTGCTTGATGGATCTCCAAACAATCCGCAAGAACACTGTCACAATTAGAGAGGGACCGTGAGGTCACACAAGCACCACGAAGGAGCTCCATGTACCCCACATCAACTCGAGATGAGGCCCGATTCCCCTGCCTTGACTCGAGAGCCATCTCACGTTCTACATCAAGCACGACCAGTGGTTTGACTTCCTTTAGGCATCTCCAGAGCTTCCCAGAGAACAACGTAGCAAGCCTAGAGAAATACCAAGTTCAGCAGAGCAACACGAGGAATGTTCCTTGGACCCCAAATTGCCTGGAGATGAGAGCTGATTGCCTGGCTTAGACTCAAGAAGGACTCCTACTTTCCACAAGCCCCTCAAGGGGAGGCTGCTCTCAGCAGTAGGTGTGAGGGAGGGACCCTGAGATTGCTGCCTCAAGTGGAATATACACTGAGAAGCCCTGACTCGAAAGGATGCTGGGTTTCCTTACAGTGGCTTGAATACAGGCTCATCTTTCATCTCACAAGGTGAAGGGAAGTCTGAATCCCCAGTGGAGTCCCTAGAGAAAGCCATAGGTCCCCGACTCCTTTCGACGGAATGACTCACATGCTTTTGACACCTCGAGCGGCACGCAGAGTTCACTGCTTCAAAAGGTGACGATGCCTGACTCCTCTTGAACATTGACAGGAATATCAATATCCCTGTGGCTACTGGAAAGGGACACTGGGTCTCGCGCGTTACCTCGAGAAGCGTCCCTTTGGCCCTGCCAATCCTCGAAGATATTCCTGAGGTGTCCCTCGTAACTCGACAGGAGTCGTGACGTTGCTGGGAAAACAGGAGTGTTGAAGGGCCATCCCTGCCGTAACTCGAGTATATACCTCAGGTCCCCGCCGCAACTCGAGAAAAACCATGACACTTCCCCCATCAAAGCAAGATTAGGCCCGAATCCCCTGCACTGCATGCAGAGCAATCCCTTGATCCCCATGAAACATATAAGGAGCCTCGACTTGATTGATGGATCTCGAGACAGTCCGCAAGATCACTGTCACAAGTAGAGAGGGAACCTGAGGTCACACCAGCATCCCGAAGGAGTTCCATGTACCCCAAATCAACTCGATATGAGGCAGGATTCCCCTGCTTTGACTCCAGAGCCATCCACTGTTCCCCATCAAGCATGACCAGTGGCTTGACTTCTTTTAGGAAACTCCAGAGGTTCCCCGAGAACAACGTGCCAAGCCGAGAGGAATACCAAGTTCAGCAGAGCAACTCCAGGTATGATCAGTGGACCCCAAATTGCCTGGAGATGAGAGTTGATGGCCTGGCTTAGACTCAAGATGTGTGTCAACTTTCCACAAGCCCCTCAAAGAGGCCTCTCTCAGCAGTAGTTGTGAGGGAGGGACCCTGAATTTGTTGCCTCAATTGGAATATACACCGAGAAGCCCTGACTCAAAAGGAGGCCGGGTTTCCTTTCAGTGGCTTTAATACAGGCTCTTCTTTCATCTCACAAGGTGAACGGTTGTCTGAGTCCCATGTGGAGTCACTAGAGAAAAGCCTAGGTCACCGACTCCTTTCAACGGAATGCCTCACATGCCTTTGACACCTCGAGCGGCACGCAGAGTTCACTGCTTCAAAAGCTGACGATGCCTGACTCCTCTTGAACATTGACAAGAATCCCAAGTCCATGTGGCTAATGCAAAGGGACCCTGGTTCTCCCGCCTCACTTCGAGAAGCGTCCCTTTGGCCATACCAAGCCTCGAAGAGATTCCTGAGGTTTCCCTCATAACAAGACAGGAGTCCTGACGTCACTGGACAAACACGAGTGTTGTAGGGCCATCCCCGCCGTATCTCGAGAATATACCCCAGGTCCGCACCGCAACTCGAAAGTAACCATGAGACTTCCCCCTCAAAGCGAGATGAGGAACGACTCTCCTGCACTGCATGCAGAGAAATCCCGTGACCCCCAAGAAACATGTTAGGAGCCTCCACTTGCCTGATGTATCTCGCGACAATCCTCAAGAAAACTGTCACAAGTACCGAGGGACTCTGAGGTTACACCAGCATCGCGAAGGAGCTCCATGTGCCCCCAATCAACTCGAGATAAGTCCCAATACCCCTGGCTTGACTCCAGAGCCATCCCACGTTCCACATCAAACACGACAGTGGCTTGACTTCCTTTAGGCAACTCCAGAGGTTCCCCGAGAAAAACGTGCCAAGTCTAGAGAAATACCAAGTTCATAGAGCCATTCGAGGAGTGATCCGTGGACCCCAAATTGCCTGGAGATGAGAGCTGATTGCCTGGCTTAGACTCAAGAAGGATGCCTACTTTCCACAAGCCCCTAAAGAGAAGGCTTCTCTCAGCAGTAGGTGTGAGGGAGGGACCCTGAGTTTGCTGCCTCAAGTGGAACATACACCGAGAAGCCCTGACTCGAAAGGAGGCTGGGTTTCCTTACAGTGACTTGAATACAGGATCCTGTATCATCTCACAAGTTGAAGGGATGTATGAATCCCCTGTGGAGTCCATAGAAATAGGCCTAGGTCCCCGAAACCTTTCGATGGAATGCCTCACATGCCTTTGACACCTCGAGCGGCACGCAGAGTTCACTTCGTCAAAAGGAGATGATGCCTGACTCCTCTTGGACATTGAGAGGAATCCCCATAACCCTGAGCTACTGGAAAGGGCCCCTGGGTCTCCCGCCTCATCTCAAGGAGAGTCCCTTTGGCCCTGCCAAGCCTCGAAGAGATTCCTGACGTGTCCCTCGTAACTCGACAAGAGTCCTGACGTCGCTGGGGAAACACGAGTGTTGAAGGGCCATCCCTCTGTAACTCCAGTATATATCCCAGGTCCCCGCCGCAACTGGACAAAAACCATGAGACTTCCCCCCCAAAGTGAGATGAGGCCCGATTCCCCATCACTGCATGCCAAGCAATCCCGTGATACCCATGAAACATGTAAGGAGCCTCGACTTGCTTGATGGAATTCGAGACAGACCGCAAGATCACTGTCACAAGTAGAGAGGGAAGCTGAGGTCACACCAGCATCGCGAAGGAGTTTCATGTACCCAAAATCAAATCGAGATGAGGCAGGATTCCCCTGCCTTGACTCCAGAGCCATCCCCCGATCCACATCAAACACGACCAGTGGCTTGACTTCCTTTAGGAAACTCCAGAGGTTCCCCGAGAACAACGTGCCAAGCCTAGAGGAATACCACGTTCTGAAGAGCAACTCCAGGTATGGTCCTTGGACCCCAAATTGCCTGGAGATGAGAGGTGATTGAATGGCATAGACTCAAGACGTATGCCAACTATCCATCAGCCTATCAAGAGGAGCCTTCTCTCAGCAGTAGGTGTGAGGGAGGGACTCTGAGCTTGCTGCCTCAAGTGGAATATACACCGAGAAGCCCTGACTCGAAACGAGGACGGGTTTCCTTGCAGTGGCTTGAATACAGGCTCCTCGTTCATTTCACAAGGTGAAGGGATGTCTGAGTCCCATGTGGAGTCACTAGAGAAAGGCCTAGGTCACCGACTCCTTTCAACCGAATGCCTCACAGGCCTTTGACACCTCGAGCGGCACGCAGAGTTCACTGCTTCAAAAGCTAACGATGCCTGACTCCTCTTGAACATTGACAAGAATCCCAATATCCATGTGGCTAATGCAAAGGGACCCGGGGTCTCCCGCCTCACTTCGAGAAGCATCCCTTTGGCCCTACCAAGCCTCGAAGAGTTTCCTGAGGTTTCCCTCATAACTAGACAGGAGTCCTGACGTCATTGGACAAACACGAGTGTTGAAGTGCCATCCCCGCCGTAACTCGAGAATATACCCCAGGTCCGCACCGCAACTCGAAAAAAACCATGAGACTTCCCCTTCAAAGCGAAATGAGGCCCGATTACCCTACAATACATGCAGAGCAATCCCGTGATCCCCATGAAACATGTAAGGAGCCTCGACTTGCCTGATGTATCTCGAGACAATCCTCAAGAAAACTGTCACAAGTCCCGAGGGACTCTGAGGTTACACCAGCATCGCGAAGGAGATCCATGTGCCCCCAATCAACTCGAGATGAGTCCCGATACCCCTGCCTTGACTTCAGAGCCATCCCGCGTTCCACATCAAACACGACAGTGGCTTGACTTCCTTTAGGCAACTCCAGAGGTTCCCCGAGAAAAACGTGCCAATTCTAGAGGAATACCAAGTCCATAGAGCCATTCGAGGAGTGATCCGTGGACCACAAATTGCCTGGAGATGAGAGCTGATTGCCTGGCGTAGATTCAAGAAGGATGCCTACTTTCCACAAACCCCTAAAGAGAAGGCTTCTCTCAGCAGTAGGTGCGAGGGAGGGACCCTGAGTTTGCTGCCTCAAGTGGAACATACACCGAGAAGCCCTGACTCGAAAGGAGGCTGGGTTTCCTTACAGTGACTTGAATACAGGATCCTGTATCATCTCACAAGTTGAAGGGATGTATGAATCCCCTGTGGAGTCCATAGAAATAGGCCTAGGTCGCTGAATCCTTTCGATGGAATGCCTCACATGCCTTTGACACCTCGAGCGGTACGCAGAGTTCACTTCGTCAAAAGGTGATGATGCCTGACTCCTCTTGGACATTGAGAGGAATCCCCATATCCCTGAGCTACTGGAAAGGGACCCTGGGTCTCCCGCCTCACCTCAAGGAGAGTCCCTTTGGCCCTGCCAAGCCTCGAAGAGATTCCTGACGTGTCCCTCGTAACTCGACAAGAGTCCTGACGTCGCTGTGGAAACATGAGTGTTGAAAGGCCATCCCCTCCGTAACTCGAGTATATACCCCAGGTCCCCGCCGCAACTGGACAAAAACCATGAGACTTCCCCCCTAAAGTGAGATGAGGCCCGATTCCCCATTACGGCATGCCAAGCAATCCCGTGATAACCATGAAACATGTAAGGAGCCTCGACTTGCTTGATGGATCTCGAGACAGACCGCAAGATCACTGTCACAAGTAGAGAGGGAAGCTGAGGTCACACAAGCACCACGAAGGAGCTCCATGTACCCCACATAAACTCGAGATGAGGCCCGATTCCCCTGCCTTGACTCCAGCGCCATCCCCCGTTCCCATCGAACACGACAGTGGCTTGACTTCCTTTATGCAACTAAAGAGGTTCCCCGAGAACAACGTGCCAGGTCTAGAGGGATAATAAGTTCATAGAGCCACTCGAGAAATGCTTAGTGGAACCCAAATTGCCTGGAGATGAGAGCTGATTGCCTGGCTTAGAAACAAGAAGGATGCCTACTTTCCACAAGCCCCTTTAGCGAAGGCTTCTCTCAGCAGTAAGTGTGAGGGAGGGACCCTGAGTTTGCTGCCTCAAGTGGAATATACACCGAGAAGCCCTGACTCGAAAGGAGGCTGGGTTTCCTTACAGTGACTTGAATACAGGCTTCTCTATCATCTCACAAGGTGAAGGGATGACTGAGTCCCCTGTGGAGTCCCTAGAGAAAGTCCTAGGTCCCCGACTCCTTTCGACGAAATGCCTCACATGCCTTTGACACCTTGAGCGGCACGCAGAGTTTACTGCTTCAAAAGGTGACGATACCTGACCCCTCTTCAACATTGACAGGAATCCCCATATCTCTGAGCTACTGGAAAGGGTCCCTTGGTCTCCCGCCTCACCTCGCGAAGCGTCCCTTTGGCCCTTCCAAGCCTCGAAGATATTCCTGAGGGATCCCTCGTAACTCGACAGGAGTCCTGAAGTCGCTGGAGAAACACGACTTTTGAAGTGCCATCCCCGCCGTATCTCGAGAATATAACCCAGGTCCGCACCGCAACTCGAGAAAAAACATTACACTTTCCCCTCAAAGCGTGATGAGGCACCATTCTCTGGTACTGCATGCAGTGCAATCCCGTGATCCCCATGAAACATGTAAGGAGCCTCTACTTGTTTGATGGATCTCGAGACAATCCTCAAGAACACTGTCACAAGTACAGATGGACCCTGAGGTCACACCAGCATGGCAAAGGAGCTCCATGTACTACAAATCAACACAATATGAGGCCCGAATTCCCTGCCTTGCCTCGAGAGCCATCTCGCGTTCCACATCAATCACGACCAGTGGTTTGACTTCCATTAGGCATCTCCAGAGCTTCACAGAGAACAACGTGTCAAGCCTAGAGAAATACCAAGTTCAGCAGAGCAACTCGAGGAATGTTCTGTGGACCCCAAATTGACTGGAGATGAGAGCCGATTGCCTGGCTTAGACTCAAGAAGGACTCCTACTTTCCACAAGCCCCTCAAGGGGAGGCTGCTCTCAGCAGTAGGTGTGAGGGAGGGACCCTGAGCTTGCTGCCTCAAGTGGAATATACACTGAGAAGCCCTGACTCAAAAGGATGATGGGTTTCCTTACAGTGGCTTGAATACAGGCTCATCTTTCATCTCACAAGGTGAAGGGATGTCTGAATCCCCAGTGGAGTCCCTAGAGAAAGCCCTAGGTCGCCGACTCCTTTCGATGGAATGACTCATATGCATTTGACACCTCGAGCGGCACGCAGAGTTCACTGCTTCAAAAGGTGACGATGCCTGACTCCTCTTGAACATTGACAGGAATCTCAAAATCCCTGTGGCTACTGGAAAGGGACACTGGATCTCCCGCGTTACCTCGAGAAGCGTCCCTTTGGCCCTGCCAAGCCTCGAAGATATTCCTGAGGTGTCCCTCGTAACTCGACAGGAGTCCTGACTTCGCTGGGAAAACAGGAGTGTTGAAGGGCCATCCCTGCCGTAACTCGAGTATATACCTCAGGTCCCCGCCACAACTCGAGAAAAACCATGACACTTCCCCCATCAAAGCGAGATTAGGCCCGATTCCCCTGCACTGCATGCAGAGCAATCCCTTGATCCCCATGAAACATGAAAGGAGCCTCGACAAGCTTGATGATCTCAAGACAGTCCGCAAGATCACTGTCACAAGTAGAGAGGGAAACTGAGGTCACACCAGCATCCCGAAGTAGTTCCATGTACCCCAAATCAACTCGAAATGAGGCAGGATTCCCCTGCCTTGACTCAAGAGCCATCCCCTGTTCCCCATCAAACACGACCAGTGGCTTGACTTCTTTTAGGAAACTCCAGAGCTTCTCCGAGAAAAACCTACCAAGCCTAGAGGAATACCAAGTTCAGCAGAGCAACTCCAGGTATGCTCAGTGGACCCCAAATTGCCTGGAGATGAGAGATGATGGCCTGGCTTAGACTCAAGACGTATGTCAACATTCCACAAGCCCCTCAAAGAGGCCTCTCTCAGCAGTAGGTGTGAGGGAGGGACCCTGAATTTGTTGCCTCAATTGGAATATACATCGAGAAGCCCTGACTCAAAAGGAGGCCGCGTTTCCTTTCAGTGGCTTGAATACAGGCTCCTCTTTTATCTCACAAGGTGAACGGATGTCTGAGTCCCATGTGGAGTCACTAGAGAAAGGCCTAGGTCACCGACTCCTTTCAACCGAATGCCTCACAGGCCTTTGACACCTCGAGCGGCACGCAGAGTTCACTGCTTCAAAAGCTGACGATGCCTGACTCCTCTTGAACATTGACAAGAATCCCAATATCCATGTGGCTAATGCAAAGGGACCCTGGGTCTCCCGCCTCACTTCGAGAAGCGTCCCTTTGGCCCTACCAAACCTCGAAGAGATTCCTGAGGTTTCCCTCATAACTAGACAGGAGTCCTGACGTCACTGGACAAACACGAGTGTTGAAGTGCCATCCCCGCCGTAACGCGAGAATATACCCCAGGTCCCCGCCGAAACTCGAAAAAAAACATGAGACTTCCCCTTCAAAGCGAAATGAGGCCCGATTCCCCTGCAATACATGCAGAGCAATCCCGTGATCCCCATGAAACATGTAAGGAGCCTCGACTTGCCTGATGTATCTCGAGACAATCCTCAAGAAAACTGTCACAAGTCCCGAGGGACTCTGAGGTTACACCAGCATCGAGAAGGAGATCCATGTGCCCCCAATCAACTCGAGATGAGTCCCGATACCCCTGCCTTGACTCCAGAGCCATCCCGCGTTCCACATCAAACACGACAGTGGCTTGACTTGCTTTAGGCAACTCCAGAGGTTCCCCGAGAAAAACGTGCCAAGTCTAGAGGAATACCAAGTTCATAGAGCCATTCGAGGAGTGATCCGTGGACCCCAAATTGCCTGGAGATGAGAGCTGATTGCCCGGCTTAGACTCAAGAAGGAGGCCTATTTTCCACAAACCCCTAAAGAGAAGGCTTCTCTCAGCAGTAGGTGTGAGGGAGGGACCCTAACTGTGCTGTCTCAAGTGGAACATACACCGGGAAGCCCTGACTCGAAAGGAGGCTGGGTTTCCTTACAGTGACTTCAATACAGGATCCTGTATCATCTCACAAGTTGAAGGGATGTATGAATCCCCTGTGGAGTCCATAGAAATAGGCCTAGGTCGCCGGCTCCTTTCGATGGAATGCCTCACATGCCTTTGACACCTCGAGCGGCACGCAGAGTTCACTTCGTCAAAAGGTGATGATGCCTGACTCCTCTTGAACATTGAGAGGAATCCCCATATCCCTGAGCTACTGGAAATGGACCCTGGGTCTCCCGCCTCACCTCAAGGAGAGTCCCTTTGGCCCTGCCAAGCCTCGAAGAGATTCCTGACATGTCCCTCGTAACTCGACAAGAGTCCTGACGTCGCTGTGGAAACATGAGTGTTGAAAGGCCATCCCCTCCGTAACTCGAGTATATACCCCAGGTCCCCGCCGCAACTGGACAAAAACCATGAGACTTCCCCCCCAAAGCGAGATGAGGCCCGATTCCCCATCACTGCATGCCAAGCAATCCCGTGATACCCATGAAACATGTAAGGAGCCTTGACTTGCTTGATGGATCTCGAGACAGACCGCAAGATCACTGTCACAAGTAGAGAGGGAAGCTGAGGTCACATCAGCATTGCGAAGGAGTTTCATGTACCCAAAATCAAATCGAGATGAGGCAGGATTCCCCTGCCTTGACTCCAGAGCCATCCCCCGATCCACATCAAACACGACCAGAGGCTTGATTTCCTTTAGGAAACTCCAGAGGTTCCCCGAGAACAACGTGCCAAGCCTAGAGGAATACCAAGTTCTGAAGAGCAACTCCAGGTATGCTCCTTGGACCCCAAATTGCCTGGAGATGAGAGTTGATTGAATGGCATAGACTCAAGACTTATGCCAACTATCCATCAGCTTATCAAGAGGAGCCTTCTCTCAGCAGTAGGTGTGAGGGAGGGACTCTGAGCTTGCTGCCTCAAGTGGAATATACACCGAGAAGCCCTGATTCGAAACGAGGACGGGTTTCCTTGCAGTGGCTTGAATACAGGCTCCTCGTTCATCTCACAAGGTGAAGAGATGTCTGAATCCCCAGTGGAGTCCCTAGAAGAAGCCCTATGTCCCCGACTCCTTTCGACGGAATGCCTCACATGCATTTGACACCTCGAACGCCACGCAGAGTTCACTGCTTCGAAAGGTGACGATGCCTGACTCCTCTTGAACATTGACAGGAATCCCAATATACCTGTGGCTCCTGGACAGGCACACTGTGTCTCCCGCCTCACATCGAGAAGCGTCCCTTTGGCCCTGCCAAGCCTCGAAGAGATTCCGGATGTGTCCCTCGTAACTCGACTGGAGGCCTGACGTCGCTGGACAAACACGAGTGTTGAAGTGCCATCCCCGCCGTATCTCGAGAGTATACCCCAGGTCCGCACCGCAACTCTAAAAAAACCATGAGACTTCCCCCTCAAAGCGAGATGAGGCACCATTCTCTGACACTGCATGCAGAGCAATCCCGTGATCCACATGAAACATGTAAGGAGCTTCGACTTGCCTGTTGGATCTCGAGACAATCCGCAAGAACACTGTCACAAGTACAGAGGGACCCTGAGGTCACACCAGCAACGCGAAGGAACTCCATGTACCCCAAATCAACTCGAGATGAGGCCCGATACCCCTGCCTTGACTCCAGAGTCATCCCGCGTTCCACATCAAACATGACCAGTGGCTTGACTTCATTTAGGCAACTCCAGAGGTTCCCCGCGAAAAAAGTGCCAAGTCTAGAGGAATACCAAGTTCATAGAGCCACTGGAGGAATGCTCCGTGGACCCCAAATTGCCTGGAGATGAGAGCTGATTGCCTGGCTTAGACTCAAGAAGGATGCCTACTTTCCACAAGCCCCTCACGAGAAGGCTTCTCTCAGCAGTAGGTGTGAGGGAGGGACCCAGAGTTTCCTGCCTCAAGTGGAATATACACCAAGAAGCCGTGACTAGAAAGGAGGATGGGTTTCCTTACAGTGACTTGAATACAGGCTCTTCTATCATCTCACAAGGTGAAGCGAGGTATGAATCCCCTGTGGAGTCCATAGAAAAAGGCCTAGGTTCCCGAAACCTTTCGATGGAATGCCTCACATGCCTTTGACACCTCGAGCGGCACGCAGAGTTTACTTTCTCAAAGGTGACGATTCCCGACTCCTCTTGAACATTGAGAGGAATCCCCATATACATGAGCTACTGGAAAGGGACCCTGGGTTTCCCGCCTCACCTCAAAGAGAGTCTCTTTGGCCCTGCCAAGCCTCGAAGAGATTCCTGATGTGTCCCACGTAACTCGACAGGAGTCCTGACGTCGCTGGGGAAACACGAGTGTTGAAGGGACATCCCCTCCGTAACTCGAGAATGTACCCCAGGAACACGCCACAACTCGAGAAAAACCATGAGACTTCCCCCCCAAAGCGAGATGAGGCCCGATTCGCCATTACTGCATGCAAAGCAATCCCGTGATACCCATGAAACATGTAAGGACCTCGACTTGCTTGATGGATCTCCAGACAATCCGCAAGAACACTGTCACAATTAGAGAGGGACCCTGAGGTCACACAAGCATCGCGAAGGAGCTCCATGTATCCCCCGTCAAACAAAGATGAGGCCCGATTCCCCTGCCTTGACTCCAGCGCCATCCCCCGTTCCCCATGAAACACAATAGTGGCTTGACTTCCTTTATGCAACTCCAGAGGTTCCCCAGGAACAACGTGCCAAGTCTAGAGGAATACCAAGTTCATAGAGCCACTCGATAAATGCTCCGAGGACCCCAAATTGCCTGGAGATGAGAGCTGATTGCCAGGCTTAGATAAAAGAAGGATGCCTACTTTCCACAAGCCCCTGTAGTGAAGGCTTCTCTCATCAGTAGGTGTTAGGGAGGGACCCTGAATTTGCTGCCTCAAGTGGAATATACACCGAGAAGCCCTGACTCGAAAGGAGGCTGGGTTTCCTTACAGTGACTTGAATACAGGCTCCTCTATCATCTCACAAGGAGAAGAGATGACTGAATCCCCTGTGGAGTCACTAGAGAAAGCCTTAGGTCCCCGACTCCTTTCGACGGAATGCCTCACATGCCTTTGACACCTCGAGCGGCACACAGAGTTCACTGCTTCAAAAGGTGACGATGCCTGATTCCTCTTGAACATTGACAGGAATCCTCATATCCCTGAGCTACTGGAAAGGGTCCCTTGGTCTCCCGCCTCACCTCGAGAAGCGTCCCTTTGGCCCTGCCAAACCTCGAAGAGATTCCTGATGTGTCCCTTGTAACTCGACAGGAGTCCTGACGTCGCTGGAGAAACACGACTCTTGAAGTGCCATCCCCGCCTTATCTCACGAATATACCCCAGGTCCGCACCGCAACTCGAGAAAAACCATGAGACTTTCCCTTCAAAGCGAGATAAGGCACCATTCTCTGGCACTGCATGCAGAGCAATCCCGTGATCCCCATGAAACTTGTAAGGAGCCTCTACTTGCTTGATGGATGTCGAGACAATCCGAAAGAACACTGTCACAAGTACAGAGGGACCCTGAGGTCACACCAGCATCACGAGGGAGCTCCATGTACCACAAATCAACTCGAGATGAAGCCCGATTCCCCTGACTTGACTCGAGAGCCATCCCGTGTTCCACATCAAACACGACCTGTGGTTTGACTTCCTTTAGGCAACTCCAGAGTTTCCCCGAGAAAAACGTGCCAAGTCTAGAGGAATATCAAGTTCATAGAGTTACACAAAGAATGCTCCTTGGACCACAAATTGTCTGGAGATGAGAGCTGATTGCCTGGCTTAGAATCAAGAAGGATGCCTACTTTCCAAAAGCCCCTCAAGAGAAGGGTTCTCTCAGCAGTAGGTGTGAAGGCGGGACTCTGAGTTTGATGCCTCAAGTGGAATATACACTGAGAAGCCCTGACTAGAGAGGAGGATGGGTTTCCTTACAGTGACTTGAATACAGGCTCTTCTATCATCTCACAAGTTGAAGCGAGGTATGAATCCCCTGTGGAGTCCGTAGAAAAAGGCCTAGGTCCCCGAAACCTTTCGATGGAATGCCTCACATGCATTTGACACCTCGAGCGGCACGCAGAGTTTACTTCTTCAAAAGGTGACGATGCCTGATTTCTCTTGAACATTGAGAGGTATTCCCATATACATGGGCTACTGAAAGAGACCCTGGGTCTACCGCCTCACCTCAAAGAGAGTCTCTTTGGCCCTGCCAAGCCTCGAAGAGATTCCTGAGGTGTCCCTCGTAACACAACAGGTGCCCTGACGTCGCTGGGGAAACACGAGTGTTGAAGGGCCATCCCCTCCGTAACTCGAGTATATACCCCAGGACCCCGCCGCAACTCGAGAAAAACCATGAGACTTCCCCCCCCAAAGCGAGATGAGGCCCGATTCCCCATCACTGCATGCAAAGCAATCCCGTGATACCCAAGAAACTTGTAAAGAGCCTCGACTTGCTTGATGGATCCCAAGACAGTCCGCAAGATCACTGTCACAAGTAGAGAGGGAACCTGAGGTCACACCAGCAACGCGAAGGAGTTCCATGTACCCCAAATCAACACTAGATGAGGCAGGATTCCCCAGCCTTGACTACAGAGCCATCCCCTAATCCACATCAAACACGACCAGTGGCTTGACTTCCTTTAGGCAACACCAGAGGTTCAACGGGAACAACATGCCAAGCCTAGAGGAATACCAAATTCAGAAGAGCAACTCCAGATATGCTCCGTGGACCCCAAATTGCCTGGAGATGAGAGCTGATTGCCTGGCTTAGACTCAAGACATATGCCAACTATCCACAAGCCACTCAAGAGAACGCTTCTCTCAGCAGTAGGTGTGAGGGAGGGACCCTGAGTTTGCTGCCTCAAGTGGAATATACACCAAGAAACCCTGACGCGAAAGGAGGCCGGGTTTCCTTGCGGTGACTGGAATACAGGCTCCTCTTTCATCTCACAAGGTGAGATGTCTGAATCCCCTGTGGAGTCCCTAGAGAAAGGCCTAGGTCCCCGACTCCTTTCAACGAAATGCCTCGCATGCATTTGACAACTCAAGTGGCCGGCACAGTTCACTGCATCAAAAGCTGACGATGCCTGACCCCTCTTGAACATTATCAGGAATCCCAATATCCCTGTGGCTACTGGAAAGGGACCCTTGGTCTTCCGCCTCACCTCAAGAAGCGTCCCTTTGGCCCTACCAAGACTAGAAGAGATTCATAAGGTGTCCCTCATAACTACATAGGAGTCCTGACGTCGCTGGGCCAACACGAGTGTTGAAGGGACATCCCCGCCGTAACTCGAGAATATACCCCAGGTCCCCCGCAACTCGAGAAAAACCATGAGACTTCACCCTCAAAGCGAGATGAGGCCCGATTCCCCTTCAATGCATGCAGAGCAATCCCGTGTTCCGCATGAAATATGTAAGAAGCCTCGACTTGCTTGGTGGATCTCGAGACAATCCCCAAGAACACTGTCACAAGTAGAGAGGATCCCTGAGGTCACACAAGCATCACGAACTGGCTTCATGTACCCCAAATCAAATTGAAATGAGGCCCGCCTCACTTGAGTTGAGTGCTGAGCTGTACCCCGATTCACAGCAAACACGACCAGTGGCGTCACTTTCTTTAGGCAACTCTAGAGGTTCCCCGAGAACAACCTGCCAAGCCTAGAGGAATACCGAGTTCAGCAGAGCAACTCGAGGAATGCTCCGTGGACCGCAAATTGCCTGGAATGGAGAGCTGATTGCCTGGCTTAGACTCAAGGCGTATGCCAACGTTCCACAAGCCCCTCAAGTGGGGGCTTCTCACATCAGTAGGTGTGAGGGAGGGACACTGAGTTTTCTGCCTCAAGTGGAATATACACCGAGAAGCCCTGACTTTAAAGGAGGCCGGGTTTCCTTGCAGTGGCTTGAATACAGGCTCATCTTTCATCTCACAAGGTGAAGGGATGTCTGAATCCCGAATGGAGTCACTAGAGAAACCTTAAGTCCCCGACTCCTGTGACGGAATGCCTCACATGCCTTTGACACCTCGAGGGGCACGCAGAGTTCACTGCTTCAAAAGGTGACGATACCTGACTGCTCTTGAACATTGAGAGAAATCCCAATATCACTGTGGCTCCTGGAATGGGACCCTGGGTCTCCCAACTCACCTCGAGAAGCATCCCTTTGACCCTGCCAAGCCTCGAAGAGATTCCTGAAGTGTCCTTCATAACTGGACAGGAGTCATGACGTCTTTGGACAATCACGATTCTTAAAGGGCCATCCCCGCCTTAACTCGATAATATACCTCACGTCCCAACCGCAACTCGAGAAAAACAATGACACTTCCCCCTCAAAGCGAGATGAGGCCCGATTCCCTTGCAATGCATGCAGAGAAATCCCGAGATCTCCATGAAACATGTAAGGACCTCGACTTGCTTGATGGATCTCCAGACAATCCGCAAGAACACTGTCACAATTAGAGAGGGACCATGAGGTCACACAAGCATCGCGAAAGAGCTCCATGTACCCCATAACAACTCGAGATGAGGCCCGATTCCTGTGCCTTGACTCCAGCGCCAACCCCCGTTCCCCATGAAACACGACAGTGGCTTGACTTCCTTTATGCAACTCCAGAAGTTTCCCGAGAACAACGTGCCAAGTCTAGAGGAATACCAAGTTCATAGAGCCACTCGAGAAATGCTCCGTGGACTCCAAATTGCCTGGAGATGAGAGCTGATTGCCTGGCTTAGACACAAGAAGGATGCCTACTTCCCACAAGCCACTCTAGCAAAGGCTTCTCTCATCAGTAGGTGTTAGGGAGGGACCCTGAGTGTGCTGCTTCAAGTGGAATATACAGCGAGAGGCCCTGACTCGAAAGGAGGCTGGGTTTCCTTACAGTGACTTGAATACAGGCTCCTCTATCATCTCACAAGGTGAAGGGATGACTGAATCCCTTGTGGAGTCCCTAGAGAAAGCCCTAGGTCCCCGACTCCTTTCGACAGAATGCCTCACATGCCTTTGACACCTCGAGCGGCACGCAGAGTTCACTGCTTCAAAAGATGACGATGCCTGACGCCTCTTGAACATTGACAGGAATCCCCATAACCCTGAGCTACTTGAAAGGGTCCCTTGGTCTCCCGCCTCATCTCGAGAAGCGTCCCTTTGGCCCTGCCAAGCCTCGAAGAGATTCCTGAGGTGTCCCTCGTAACTCGACAGGAGTCCTGACGTCGCTGGAGAAACACGACTCTTGAAATGCCATCCCCGCCGTATCTCGAGAATATACCCCAGGTCCGCACCGCAACTCGAGAAAAACCATGAGACTTTCCCCTCAAAGCGAGATAAGGCACCATTCTCTGGCACTGCATGCAGAGCAATCCCGTGATCCCGATGAAACATGTTAGAAGCCTCTACTTGCTTGATGCATGTCGAGACAATCCGCAAGAACACTGTCACAAGTACAGAGGGACCCTGAGGTTACACCAGCATCACGAAGGAGCTCCATGTACCACAAATCTATTCGAGATGAGGCCCGATTCCCCTGCCTTAACTCGAGAGCCACCCCGCGTTCCACATCAAACACGACCAGTGGTTTGACTTCCTTTAGACAACTCCAGAGTTTTCCCGAGAAAAACGTGCCAAGTCTAGAGGATTATCAAGTTCATAGAGCCACTCAAAGAATGCTTCTTGGACCCCAAATTGCCTGGAAATGAGAGCTGATTGGCGGGCTTAGACTCAAGAGGATGCCTACTTTCTACAAGCCCCTCAAGAGAAGGCTTCTCTCAGCAGTAGGTGTGAGGGAGGGACACTGAATTTGCTGCCTCAAGTGGAATATACACCGAGAAGCCCTGACTAGAGCAGAGGATGGGTTTACTTACAGTGACTTGAATACAGGCTCCTCTATCATCTCAAAGGTGAAGGGATGTATGAATCCCCTGTGGAGTCCATAGAAAAAGGCCTAGGTCCCCGAAACCTTTCGATGGAATGGCTCACATGCCTTTGACACTTCGAGCGGCACGCAGAGTTTACTTCCTCAAAAGGTGACGATGCCTGACTCCTCTTGAACATTGAGAGGAATCCCCATATAGATGAGCTACTGGAAAGGGACCCTGGGTCTCCCGCCTCACCTCAAAGAGATTTTCTTTGGCCCTCCAAGCCTCGAAGTGATTCCTGAGGTGTCCCTCGTAACTCGACAGGAGTCCTGACGTCGCTGGGGAAACACGAGTGTTGAAGGACCATCCCCTCCATAACTCGAGTATATACCCCAGGACCCCGCTGCAACTCGAGATAAACCATGAGACTTCTCCCCCAAAGCGAGATGAGGCCCGATTCCCCATCACTGCATGCAAACCAATCCCGTGATACCCAAGAAACATGTAAGGAGCCTCGACTTACTTGATGGATCCCAAGACAGTCCGCAAGATCACTGTCACAAGTACAGAGGGAACCTGAGGTCACACCAGCATCGCCAAGGAGTTCCATGTACCCCAAATCAACACGAGATGCGGCAGGACTCTCCAGCCTTGACTTCAGAGCCATCCCCTAATCCACATCAAACACGACCAGTGGCTTGACTTCCTTTAGGCAACACCAGAGATTCCACGAGAAAAACGTGCCAAGCCTAGAGGAATACCAAGTTCAAAAGAGTAACTCCAGGTATGCTCCGTGGACCCCAAATTGCCTGGAGATGAGAGCTGATTGTCTGGCTTAGACCCAAGACATATGCCAACTATCTACAAGCGACTCAAGAGGTGGCTTCTCTCAGCAGTAGGTGTGAGGGTGGGACCCAGAGTTTGCTGCCTCAATTGGAATATATACCGAGAAGCCCTGACTCGAAAGGAGGCCGGGTTTCCTTGCAGTGGCTGTAATACAGGCTCCTCTTTCATCTCACAAGGTGAAGGGATGTCTGAATCCCCTGTGGAGTCCCTAGAGAAAGGCCTAGGTCCCCGACTCCTTTCAACGGAATGCCTCGATGCTTTTGACACCTCGAGCGGCCGACACATTTCACTGCAACAAAAGCTGACGATGCCTGACTCCTCTTGAACATTAACAGGAATCCCAACATCCCTGTCGCTACTGGAAAGGGACCCTTGGTCTCCCACCTCACATCAAAGAAGCGTCCCTTTGGCCCTGCCACGCCTAGAGAAGATCCATAAGGTGTCCCTCATAACTAGATAGAAGTCCTGACGTCGCTGGACCAGCACGAGTGTTGAAGGGACATCTCCGCCGTAACTCGAGAATATAACCAAGGTCCCCGCCGCAACTCAAGAAAAACCATGAGACTTCCCCCTCAAAGCGAAATGATGCCCGATTCCCTTTCAATGCATGCAGAGCAATCCCGTGATTCGCATGAAACATGTAAGAAGCCTCGACTTGCTTGGTGGATCTCGAGACAATCCCCAAGAACACTGTCACAAGTAGAGAGGAACCCTGAGGTCACACAAGCATCATGAAGTGGCTCCATGTACCCCAAATCAACTTGAGATGAGGCCCGCTTCCCTTGACTTGACTGCTGAGCCGTACCCCGATTCACAGCAAACACCACCAGTGGCGTGACTTTCTTTAGGCAACTCTAGAGGTTCCCAGAGAACAACCTGCCAAGCCTAGAAGAATACCGAGTTCAGCAGAGTAACACGAGGAATGCTCCGTGGACCGCAAATTGCCTGGAATGGAGAGCTGATTGCCTGGCTTAGACTCAAGACGTATGCCAACTTTCCACAAGCCCCTCAAGTGGGGGCTTCTCACATCAGTAGGTGTGAGGGAGTGACCCTGAGTTTTCTGTCTCAAGTGGAATACACACCGAGAAGCCCTGACTTTAAAGGAGGCCGGGTTTCCTTGCAGTGGCTTGAATACAGGCTCATCTTTCACCTCACAAGGTGAAGGGATGTATGAATCCCCTGTGGAGTCCATAGAAAAAGGCCTAGGTCCCCGAAACCTTTCGATGGAATGCCTCACATGCCTTTGACATTTCGAGAGGCACGCAGAGTTTACTTCCTCAAAAGGTGACGATTCCTGACTCCTCCTGAACATTGAAAGGAATCCCAATATCACTGTGGGTCCTGGAAAGGAACCCTGGGTCTCCCAACTGACCTCGAGAAGCATCCCTTTGGCCCTGCCAAGCCTCGAAGAGATTCCTGAAGTGTCCTTCATAACTGGACAGGAGTCATGACGTCGCCGGACAATCACGTTTCTTGAAGGGCCATCCCCGCCGTAACTCGATAATATACCTCAGGTCCCCGCCGCAACTTGAGAAAAACCATGAGACTTCCCCCTCAACGCGAGATGAGGCCCGATTCCCCTGCAATGCATGCAGAGAAATCCCGTGATCCCCATGAAACCTGTAAGAACCTCGACTTGCTTGATGGATCTCCAAACAATCCGCAAGAACACTGTCACAATTAAAGAGGGACCCTGAGGTCACACAAGCATCGCGAAGGAGCTCCATGTACCCCACATCAAAAAGAGATGAGGCCCGATTCCCCTTCCTTGACTCCAGCACCATCCCCCGTTCCCCATCAAACACGACAGTGGCTTGACTTCCTTTATGCAACTCCAGAGGTTCCCCAAGAAGAACGTGTCAAGTCTAGAGGAATACCAAGTTCATAGAGCCACTCGAGAAATGCTCCGTGGACCCCAAATTGCCTGGAGATGAGTACTGATTGCCTGGCTTAGACAAAAGAAGGATGCCTACTTTCCACAAGCCCCTCTAGCGAAGGCTTCTCTCATCAGTAGGAGTTATGGAGGGACCCTGAATATGCTGCCTCAAGTGGAATATACACCGAGAAGCCCTGACTCGAAAGGAGGATGGGTCTCCTTACAGTGACTTGAATACAGGTTCCTCTATCATCTCACAAGGTGAAGGGATGACTGAATCCCCTGTGAAGTCCCTAGAGAAAGCCCTAGGTCCCCGACTCCTTTCGACGGAATGCCTCACATGCCTTTGACACCTCGAGCGGTACGCAGAGTTCACTGCTTCAAAAGGTGACGATGCCTGACTCCTCTTGAACATTGAGAGGAATCCCCATATACATGAGCTACTGGAAAGGGACCAGGGTCTCCCGCCTCACCTCAAAGAGAGTCTCTTTGGCCCTGCCAAGCCTCGAAGAGATTCCTGAGGTGTTCCTCGTAACTCGACAGGAGTCCTGACGTCGCGGGGGAAACACGAGTGTTGTAGGGCCATCCCCTCCGTAACTCGAGAATATACCCCAGGACCTCGCCGCAACTCGAGAAAAACCATGTGACGTCCCCCCCAAAGCGAGATAGGCCCGATTCCCCATCACTGCATGCAAAGCAATCCCGTGATACCCAAGAAACATGTAAGGAGCCTCGACTTGCTTGATGGATCACAAGACAGTCAGCAAGATCACTGTCACAAGTAGAGAGAGAACCTGAGGTCACACCAGCATCGCGAAGGAGTTCCATGTACCCCAAATCAACACGAGATGCGGCAGGACTCCCCAGCCTTGACTTCAGAGCCATCCCCTAATCCACATCAAACAAGACCAGTGGCTTGACTTCCTTTAGGCAACACCAGAGATTCCACGAGAACAACGTGCCAAGCCTAGAGGAATACCACATTCAGAAGAGCAACTCCAGATATGCTCCATGGACACCAAATTGCCTGGAGATGAGAGCTGATTTCCTGACTTAGACTCAAGACATATGCCAACTATCCACAAGCCACTCAAGAGGAGGCTTCTCTCAGCAGTAGGTGTGAGGGAGGGACCCTGAGTTGTCTCAAGTGGAATATACACCGAGAAGCCCTTACTCGAAAGGAGGCCGGGTTTCCTTGCAGTTCCTGGAATACAGGCTCCTCTTTCATCTCACAAGGTGAAGGGATGTCTGAATCCCCTGTGGAGTCCCTAGAGAAAGGCCTAGGTCCCCGACTCCTTTCAACGGAATTCCTCGCATGCTTTTGACACCTCGAGCGGCCCGCACAGTTCACTGCATCAAAAGCTGACGATGCCTGACTTCTCTTGAACATTAACAGGAATCCCAATATCCCTGTGGCTACTGGAAAGGGACCCTTGGTCTCCCGCCTCACCTCGAGAAGCGTCCCTTTGGTCCTGCCAAGACTAGAAGAGATTCATAAGGTGTCCCTCATAACTAGATAGGAGTCCTGACGTCGCTGGACCAACACGAGTGTTGAAGGGACATGCCCACCGTAACTCGAGAATATACACCAGGTCCCCCCCGCAGCTCGAAAAAAACCATGAGACTTCCCCCTCAAAGCGAGATGAGGCCCGATTCCCCTTCAATGCATGCAGAGCAATCCCGTGATCTGCACGAAACATGTAAGAAGCCTCGACGTGCTTGTTGAATCTCGAGACAATACCCAAGAACAGTGTCACAAGAAGAGAGGAACCCTGAGGTAACAAAAGCATCACGAACTGGCTCCATGTACCCCAAATCAACTTGAGATGAGGCCCGACTCACTTGACTTGAGTGCTGAGCTGCACACCGATTCACAGCAAACATGACCAGTGGCGTGACTTTCTTTAGGCAACTCTAGATGTTCCCCGAGAACAACCTGCCAAGCCTAGAGGAATACTGAGTTCAGCAGAGCAATTCGAGGAATGCTCCGTGCACCACAAATTGCCTGGAATGGAGAGCTGATTGCCTGGCTTAGACTCAAGACGTATGCCAACTTTCCACAAGCCCCTCAAGTGGGGGCTTTTCACATCAGTAGGTGTGAGGGAGGGACCCTGAGTTTTCTGCCTCAAGTGGAATATACACCGAGAAGCCCTGACTTTAAAGGAGGCCGGGTTTCCTTGCAGTGGCTTGAATACAGGCTCATCATTCATCTCACAAGGTTAAGGGATGTCTGAATCCCGAGTGGAGTCACTAGAGAAACCCTAAGTCCCCGACTACTTTGACGGAATTCCTCACATGCCTTTGACACCTCGAGCGGCACGCAGAGTTCACTGCTTCAAAAGGTGACGATGCCTGACTGCTCTTGAACATTGAGAGAAATCCCAATATCACTGTGGCTCCTGGAAAGGGACCCTGGGTCTCCCAACTCACCTCGAGAAGCATCCCTTTGGCCCTGCCAAGCCTCGAAGTGATTCCTGAAGTGTCCTTGATAACTGGACAGGAGTCATGACGTCGCTGGACAATCACGATTCTTGAAGGGCCATCACCGCCATAACTCGATAATATACCTCAGATCCCCGCCGCAACTCGAGAAAAACAATGACACTTCCCCCTTAAAGCGAGATGAGGCCCGATTCCCCTGCAATGCATGCAGAGAAATCCCGTGATCTCCATGAAACATATAAGGACCTCGACTTCCTTGATGGATCTCCAGACAACTCGCAAGAACACTGTCATAATTAGAGAGGGACCCTGAGGTCACACAAGCATCGCGAAAAAGCTCCATGTACCCCACATCAAACAGAGATGAGGCCCGATTCCCCTGCCTTGACTCCAGCGCCATCCCCCATTCCCCATGAAACACGACAGTGGCTTGACTTCCTTTATGCAACTCCAGAAGGTCCCCGAGAACAAAGTGCCAAGTCTAGAGGAATACCAAGTTCCTAGAGCCACTCGAGAAATGCTCCGTGAACCCCAAATTGCCTGGAGATGAGAGCTAATTGCCTGGCTTAGACACAAGAAGGATGCCTACTTTCCACAAGCCCCTCTAGCGAAGGCTTCTCTCATCAGTAGGTGTTAGGGAGGGACCCTGAGTTTGCTGCCTCAAGTGGAATATACACCGAGAAGCCCTGACTCGAAAGGAGGCTGGGTTTCCTTACAGTGACTTGAATACAGGCTCCTCTATCATCTTACAAGGTGAAGGGATGACTGAATCCCTTGTTGGGTCCCTAGAGAAAGCCCTAGGTCCCCGACTCCTTTCGACGGAATGCCTCACATGCCTTTGACACCTCGAGCGGCACGCAGAATTCACTGCTTCAAAAGGTGACGATGCCTGACTCCTCTTGAACATTGACAGGAATCCCCATATCCCTGAGCTACTGGAAATGGTCCCTTGGCCTCCCGCCTCACCTCGAGAAGCGTCCCTTTGGCCCTGCCAAACCTCAAAGAGATTCCTGATGTGTCCCTCGTAACTCGACAGGAGTCCTGACTTCGCTGGAGAAACACGACTGTTGAAGTGCCATTCCCGGCGTATCTCGAGAATATACCCCAGGTCCGCACCGCAACTCGAGAAAAACCATGAGACTTTCCCCTAAAAGCGAGATAAGGCACCATTCTCGGGCACTGCATGCAGAGCAATCCCGTGATCCCCATGAAACTGGTAAGGAGCCTCTACTTGCTTGATGGATGTCGAGACAATCCGAAAGAACACTGTCACAAGTACAGAGGGACGCTGAGGTCACACCAGCATCACGAAGGAGCTCCATGTACCACAAATCAACTCGAGATGAGGCCCGATTCCCCTGCCTTGACTCGAGAGCCATCCTGCGTTCCACATCAAACACGACCTGGGGTTTGACTTTCTATATGCAACTCCAGATTTTCCCCGCGAAAAACGCGCCAAGTCTAGAGGAATATCAAGTTCATAGAGCCACTCAAATAATGCTCCTTGGACCCCAAATTGCCTGGAGATGAGAGCTGATTGCCTGGCTTAGACTCAAGAGGATGCCTACTTTCAACAAGCCCCTCAAGAGAAAGCTTCTCTCAGCAGTAGGTGTAAGGGCGGGACCCTGAGTTTGCTGCCTCAATTGGAATATACACCAAGAATCCGTGACTAGAAAGAAGGATGGGTTTCCTTAAAGTGACTTGAATACAGGCTCCTCTATCATCTCACAAGGTGAAGGGATGTATGAATCCCCTGTAGAGTCCATAGAAAAAGGCCTAGGTCCCCGAAACCTTTCGATGGAATATCTCACATGCCTTTGACACCTCGAGCGGCATGCATAGTTTACTTCCTCAAAAGGTGATGATGCCTGACTCCTCTTGAACATTGAGAGGAATCCCCATATACATAAGCTAATGGAAAGGGACCCTGGGTCTCCCGCTTCACCTCAAAGAGAGTCTCTTTGGCCCTGCCAAGCCTCGAAGAGATTCCTGAGATGTCCCTCATAACTCGACAGGAGCCCTGACGTCGCTGGGGAAACACGAGTATTGAAGGGCCAACCCCTCCGTAACTCGATTATATACGCCCGGACCCGGCTGCAACACGAGACAAACCATGAGACTTCCCCCCTAAAGCGAGATGAGGGCCAATTCCCCATCACTGCCTGCAAAGCAATCCCGTGATACCCAAGAAACATGTAAGGAGCTTCGACTTCCTTGATGATCCCAAGACATTCCGCAAGATCACTGTCACAAGTAGAGAGGGAACCTGAGGTCACACCAACATCGTGAAGGAGTTCCATGTACCCCAAATCAACACGAGAAGCGGCAGGATTCCCCACCCTTGACTTCAGAGCCATCCCCTAATCCACATCAAACACGACCAGTGGCTTGACTTCCTTTAGGCAACACCAGAGGTTCCACGAGAAAAACGTGCCAAGCCTAGAGGAATACCAAATTCAGAAGAGCAACTCCAGGTATGCTCCATGGACCCCGAATTGCCTGGAGATGAGAGCTGATTGCCTGGCTTAGACTCAAAATATATGCCAACTATCCACAAGCCACTCAAGAGGAGGCTTCTCTCAGCAGTAGGTGTGAGGGAGGGACCCTGAGTTTGCTGCCTCAAGTGGAATATACACCGAGAAGCCCTTACTCGAAAGGAGGCCGGGTTTCCTTGCAGTGGCTGGAATACAGGCTCCTCTTTCATCTCACAAGGTGAAGGGATGTCTGAATCCCCTGTGGAGTCCCTAGAGAAAGGCCTAGGTCCCCGACTCCTTTCAACGGAATGCCTCGCATGCTTTTGACACCTCAAGCGGCCCGCACAGTTCACTGCTTCAAAAGCTGACGATGCCTGACTCCTCTCGAACATTAACAGTAATCCCAATATCCCTGTGGCTACTGTAAAGGGACCCTTGGTCTACCGCCTCACCTCGAGAAGCGTCCCTTTGGCCCTGCCAAGCCTAGAAGAGATTCATAAGGTGTCCCTCATAACTAGATAGGAGTCCTGACGTCGCTGGACCAACACGAGTGTTGAAGGGACATCCCCGCCGTAACTCGAGAATATACCCCAGGTTCCCCCGGAGCTCGAGAAAAACGATGAGACTTCCCCCTCAAAGCGAGATGAGGCCCGTTTCCCCTTCAATGCATGCAGAACAATCCCGTGATCCGCATGAAACATGTAAGAAGCGTCGACTTGCTTCTTGGATCTCGAGACAATCCCCAAGAACACTGTCACAAGTAGAGAGGAACCCTGAGGTCACACAAGCATCACGAAGTGGTTCCATGTACCCCAAATCAACTTGAGATGAGGCCCGCCTCACTTGATTGAGTGCTGAGCTGTACCCCGATTCACAGCAAACACGACCAGTAGCCTGACTTTCTTTAGGTAACTCTAGAGGTTCCCCGAGAACAACCTGCCAAGGCTAGAGGAATACCGAGTTCAGCAGAGCAACTCGAGGAATGCTCCGTGGACCGCAAATTGCCTGGAATGGAGAGTTGATTGCCTGGCTTAGACTCAAGACGTATGCCAACTTTCCACAAGCCCCTCAAGTTGGGGCTTTTCACATCAGTAGGTGTGAGGGAGGGACCCTGAGTTTTCTGCCTCAAGTGGAATATACACCGAGGAGCCCTGATTTTAAAGGAGGCCGGGTTTTCTTGCAGTGGCTTGAATACAGGCTCATCATTCATCTCACAAGGTGGAGGGATGTCTGAATCCCGAGTGGAGTCACTAGAGAAACCCTAAGTCCCCGACTCCTTTGACGGAATTCCTCACATGCCTTTGAAACCTCGAGCGGCACGCAGAGTTCACTGCTTCAAAAGGTGACGATGCCTGACTGCTCTTAAAGAATGAGAGAAACCCCAATATCACTGTGGCTCCTGGAAAGGGACCCTGGGTCTCCCAACTCACCTCGAGAAGCATCATTTTGGCCCTGCCAAGCTTCGAAGTGATTCCTTAAGTGTCCTTCATAACTGGACAGGAGTCATGATGTCGCTGGACAATCACGAATTTTGAAGGGCCATCACCGCCGTAACTTGATAATATACCTCATGTCCCCGCCGCAACTCGAGAAAAACAATGATACTTCCCCCTTAAAGCGAGATGAGGCCCGATTCCCCTGCAATGCATGCAGAGAAATCCCGTGAACTCCATGAAACATGTACTACCTCGACTTTCTTGATGGATCTCCAGACAACCCGCAAGAACACTCTCACAATTAGAGAGGGACCCTGAGGTCACACAAGCATCGCGAAAGAGCTCCATGTACCCCACATCAAACAGAGATGAGGCCCGATTCCCCTGCCTTGACTCCAGCGCCATCCTCCGTTCCCCATGAAACACGACAGTGGCTTGACTTCCTTTATGCAACTCCAGAAGTTCCCCGAGAACAACGTGCCAATTCTAGAGGAATACCAAGTTCATAGAGCCACTCGAGAAATGCTCTGTGGACCCCAAATTGCCTGGAAATGAGAGCTGATTGCCTGGCTTAGACACAAGAAGGATGCCTACTTTCCACAAGCCCCTCTAGCGAAGGCTTCTCTCATCAGTAGGTGTTAGGGAGGGACCCTGAGTTTGCTGCCTCAAGTGGAATATACACCGAGAAGCCCTGACTCGAAAGGAGGCTGGGTTTCCTTACAGTGACTTGAATACAGGCTCCTCTATCATCTCACAAGGTGAAGGGATGACTGAATCCCCTGTGGAGTCCCTAGAGAAAGCCCTAGGTCCCCGACTTCTTTCGACGGAATGCCTCACATGCCTTTGACACCTCGAGCGGCACGCAGTGTTCACTGCTTCAAAAGATGACGATGCCTGACTCCTCTTGAACATTGACAGGAATCCCCATATCCCTTAGCTACTGGAAAGGGTCCCTTGATCTCCCGCCTCACCTCGAGAAGCGTTCCTTTGGCCCTGACAAGCCTCGAAGAGATTCCAAAGGAGTCCCTCATAACTCGACAGGAGTCCTGACGTCGCTGGAGAAACACGACTGTTGAAGGGCCATCCCCGCCGTATCTAGAGAATATACCCCAGGTCCGCACCGCAACTCGAGAAAACCATGAGATTTTCCCCTCAAAGCGAGATGAGGCACCATTCTCTGGCACTGCATGCAGAGCAATCCCGTGATCCCCATGAAACATGTAAGGAGCCTCTACTTGCTTAATGGATGTCGAGACAATCCGCAAGAACACTGTCACAAGTACAGAGGAACCCTGAGGTCACACCAGCATCACGAAGGAGCTCCATGTACCACAAATCAACTCGAGATGAAGCCCGATTCCCCTGCCTTGACTCGAGAGCCACCCCGCGTTCGACATCAAACACAACCAGTGGTTTGACTTCCTTTAGCCAACTCCAGAGTTTCCCCGCGAAAAACGTGCCAAGTCTAGAGGAATATCAAGTTCATAAAGCCACTCAAAGAATGCTCCTTGAACCCAAATTGCCTGGACATGAGAGCTGATTGCCTGGATTAGACTCAAGAGGATGCCTACGTTCCACAAGCCCCTCAAGAGGAGGCTTCTCTCATCAGTAGGTGTGAGGGCGGGACCCTGAGTTTGCTGCCTCAAGTGGAATATACACCGAGAAGCCCTGACTAGAAAGGAGGCTGGGTTTCCTTACAGTGACTTGAATACAGGCTCCTCTATCATCTCACAAGGTGAAGAGACGTATGAATCCCCTGTGGAGTCCATAGAAAAAGGCCTAGGTCCCCGAAACCTTTCGATGGAATGCCTCACATGTCTTTGACACTTCGAGCGGCACGCAGTTTACTTCCTCAAATGGTGACGATCCCTGACTAATCTTGAACATTGAGAGGAATCCCCATATATATGAGCTACTGGAAAGGGACCCTGGGTCTCCCGCCTCACCTCAAAGAGAGTCTCTTTGGCCCTGCCAAGCCTCGAAGAGATTCCTGAGGTGTCCCTCATAACTCGACAGGAGCCCTGACATCGCTGGGGAAACACGAGTGTTGAAGGGCCATCCCCTCCGTAACTCCAGTATATACCCCAGGACCCCGCCGCAACTCGAGAAAAACCATGAGACTTCCCCCCCAAAGCGAGATGAGGCCGGATTCCCCATCACTGCATGAAAAGCAATCCCGTGATACCAAAGAAACATGTAAGGAGCCTCGACTTGCTTGATGGAACCCAAGACAGTCCGCAAGATCACTGTCACAAGTAGAGAGGGAACCTGAGGTCACACCAGCATCGCGAAGGAGTTCCATGTACCCCAAATCAACAGGAGATGCGGCAGAATTCCCCAGCCTTGACTTCAGAGCCATCCCCTAATCCACATCAAACACGACCAGTGGCTTGACTTCCTTTAGGCAACACCAGAGGTTCCACGAGAACAACGTGCCAAGCCTAGAGGAATACCAAATTCAGAAGAGCAACTCCAGGTATGCTCCATGGACCCCAAATTGCCTGGAGATGAGAGCTAATTGCCTGGCTTAGACTCAAGACATATGCCAAGTATCCACAAGCCACTCAAGAGGAGGTTTCTCTCAGCAGTAGGTGTGAGGGAGGGACCCTGAGTTTGCTGCCTCATGTGGAATATATACCGTGAAGCCCTGACTCGAAAGGAAGCCGGGTTTCCTTGCAGTGGCTGGAATACAGGCGCCTCTTTCATCTCACAAGGTGAAGGGTGGTCTGAATCCCCCGTGAAGTCCCTAGAGAAAGGCCTAGCTCCCCGACTCCTTTCAATGGAATGCCTCGCATGCTTTTGACACCTCGAGCGGCCCGCACATTTCACTGCATCAAAAGCTGACGATGCCTGACTCCTCTTGAACATTAACAGGAATCCCAATATCACTGTGGCTACTGGAAAGGGACCCTTGGTCTCCCGCCTCACATCAAAGAAGCCTCCCTTTGGCCCTGCCAAGCCTAGAAGAGATTCATAAGGTGTCCCTCATAACTAGATAGGAGTCCTGACGTCGCTGGACCAACACGAGTGTTGAAGGGACATCCCCGCCGTAACTCGAGAATATACCCCAGGTCCCCGCGGCAACTCGAGAAAAACCATGAGACTTCCCCCTCAAAGAGAAATGATGCCCGATTACCTTTCAATGCATGCAGAGCAATCCCGTGATCCGCATGAAACATGTAAGAAGCCTCGACTTGCTTGTTGGATCATGATACAATCCCCAAGAACACTGTCACAAGTAGAGAGGAACCCTTAGGTCACACAAGCATCACGAAGTGGCTCCATGTACCCCAAATCAACTTGAGATGAGGCCCGCTTCCCTTGACTTTACTGCTGAGCCGTACCCCGATTCACAGCAAACACGACCATTGGCGTGACTTTCTTTAGGCAACTCTAGAGGTTCCCGGAGAACAACCTGCCAAGCCTAGAGTAATACTGAGTTGAGCAGAGCAACCCGAGGAATGCTCCGTGGACCGCAAATTGCCTGGAATGGAGAGCTGATTGCCTGGCTTAGCCTCAAGACGTAAGCCAACTTTCCACAAGCCCCTCAAG
>JAJLRB010001217.1:0-22000 GCA_020976825.1 Odocoileus hemionus | reverse complement strand
TGAACTCTGCGTGCCGCTCGAGGTGTCAAAGGCATGTGAGGCATTCCGTCAAAGGAGTCGGGGACTTAGGGTTTCTCTAGTGACTCCACAGGGGATTCAGACATCCCTTCACCTTGTGAGATGAAAGATGAGCCTGTATTCAAGCCACTGCAAGGAAACCCGGCCTCCTTTAAGTCAGGGCTTCTCGGTGTATATTCCACTTGAGGCAGAAAACTCAGGGTCCCTCCCTCACACCTACTGATGTGAGAAGCCCCCACTTTGAGGGGCTTGTGGAAAGTTGGCATACGTCTTGAGTCTAAGCCAGGCAATCAGCTCTCCATTCCAGGCAATTTGCGGTCCACGGAGCATTCCTCGTGTTGCTCTGCTGAACTCGGTATTACTCTAGGCTTGGCAGGTTGTTCTCGGGGAACCTCTAGAGTTGCCTAAAGAAAGTCACGCCACTGGTCGTGTTTGCTGTGAATCGGGGTCGTACGGTACGGCTCTCAGTCAAGTCAAGGGAAGCGGGCCTCATCTCAAGTTGATTTGTGGTACATGGAGCCACTTCGTGATGCTTGTGTGACCTCAGGGTTCCTCTCTACTTGTGACAGTGTTCTTGGGGATTGTCTCGAGATCCAACAAGCAAGTCGAGGCTTCTTACATGTTTCATGCGGATCACGGGATTGCTCTGCATGCATGCATGAAGGTAATCGGGCATCATTTCTCTTTGGGGGGGAAGTCTCATGGTTTTTCTCGAGTTGCGGCGGGGACCTGGGGTATATTCTCGAGTTACGGCGGGGATGTCCCTTCAACACTCGTGTTGGTCCAGCGACGTCAGGACTCCTATCTAGTTATGAGGGACACCTTATGAATCTCTTCTAGGCTTGGCAGGGCCAAAGGGACGCTTCTTTGATGTAAGGCGGGAGACCAAGGGTCCCTTTCCAGTAGCCACAGGGATATTGGGATTCCTGTTAATGTTCAAGAGGAGTCAGGCATCGTCAGCTTTTGATGCAGTGAACTGTGCGGGCCGCTCGAGGTGTCAAAAGCATGCGAGGCATTCCGTTGAAAGGAGTCGGGGACCTAGGCCTTTCTCTAGGGACTCCACAGGGGATTCAGACAACCCTTCACCTTGTGAGATGAAAGAGGAGCCTGTATTCCAGCCACTGCAAGGAAACCCGGCTTCCTTTCGAGTCAGGGCTTCTCGGTATATATATTCCACTTGAGGCAGCAAACTCAGGGTCCCTCCCTCACACCTACTGCTGAGAGAAGCCTCCTCTTGAGTGGCTTGTGGATACTTGGCATATGTCTTGAGTCTAAGCCAGGCAATCAGCTCTCATCTCCAGGCAATTTGGGGTCCATGGAGCATACCTGGAGTTGCTCTTCTGAATTTGGTATTCCTCTAGGCTTGGCACGTTGTTCTCGTGGAACCTCTGGTGTTGCCTAAAGGAAGTCAAGCCACTGGTCGTGTTTGATGTGGATTAGGGGATGGCTCTGAAGTCAAGGCTGGGGAATTCTGCCGCATCTCGTGTTGATTTGGGGTACATGGAACTCCTTCGCGATGCTGGTGTGACCTCAGGTTCCCTCTCTACTTGTGACAGTGATCTTGCGGACTGTCTTGGGATCCATCAAGCAAGTCGAGGCTCCTTACATGTTTCTTTGGGTATCACGGGATTGCTTTTCATGCAGTGATGGGGAATCGGGCCTCATCTCGCTTTGGGGGGGAAGTCTCATGGTTTTTCTCGAGTTGCGGCGGGGTCCTGGGGTATATACTCGAGTTACGGAGGGGATGGCCCTTCAACACTCGTGTTTCCCCAGCGACGTCAGGGCTCCTGTCGAGTTATGAGGGACACCTCAGGAATCTCTTCGAGGCTTGGCAGGGCCAAAGAGACTCTCTTTGAGGTGAGGCGGGAGACCCAGGGTCCCTTTCCAGTAGCTCATGTATATGGGGATTCCTCTCAATGTTCAAGAGGAGTCAGGCATCGTCACCATTTTGAGGAAAGTAAACTGCGTGCCGCTCGAAGTGTCAAAGGCATGTGAGGCATTCCATCGAAAGGTTTCGGGGACCTAGGCCTTTTTCTATGGACTCCACAGGGGATTCATACATCCCTTCACCTTGTGAGATGATAGAGGAGCCTGTATTCAAGTCACTGTAAGGAAACCCATCCTCCTTTCTAGTCAGGGCTTCTCGGTGTATATTCCACTTGAGGCAGCAAACTCAGGGTCCCGCCCTCACACCTACTGCTGAGAGAAGCCTTCTCTTGAGGGGCTTGTGGAAAGTAGGCATCCTCTTGAGTCTAATCCAGGCAATCAGCTCTCATCTCCAGGCAATTTGGGTTCAAGAAGCATTCTTTGAGTAGCTCTATGAACTTGATATTCCTCTAGACTTGGCACGTTTTTTCGGGGGAAACTCTGGAGTTGCCTAAAGGAAGTCAAACCACTGGTCGTGTTTGATGTGGAACGCGGGGTGGCTCTCGAGTCAAGGCAGGGGAATCGGGCTTCATCTCGAGTTGATTTGTGGTACATGAAGCTCCTTCGTGATGCTGGTGTGACCTCAGGGTTCCTCTGTACTTGTGACAGTGTTCTTGCGGATTGTCTCGACATCCATTAAGCAAGTAGAGGCTCCTTACATGTTTCATGGGGATCACGGGATTGCTCTGCATGCAGTGCCAGAGAATGGTGCCTCATCTCGCTTTGAGGGGAAAGTCTCATGGTTTTTCTCGAGTTGCGGTGCGGACCTGGGGTATATTCTCGAGATACGGCGGGGATGGCACTTCAACAGTCGTGTTTCTCCAGCGACGTCAGGACTCCTGTCGAGTTATCAGGGACACCTTAGGAATCTCTTCGAGGCTTGGCAGGGCCAAAGGGACGCTTCTCGAGGTGAGGCGGGAGACCAAGGGACCCTTTCCAGTAGCTCAGGGATATGGGGATTCCTGTCAATGTTCAAGAGGAGTCAGGCATCGTCATCTTTTGAAGCAGTGAACTCTGCGTGCCGCTCGAGGTGTCAAAGGCATGTGAGGCATTCCGTCGAAAGGAGTCGGGGACCTAGGGCTTTCTCTAGGGACTCCACAGGGGATTCAGTCATCCCTTCACCTTGTGAGATGATAGAGGAGCCTGTATTCAAGTCACTGTAAGGAAACCCAGCCTCCTTTCGAGTCAGGGCTTCTCGGTGTATATTCCACTTGAGGCAGCAAACTCAGGGTCCCTCCCTAACACCTACTGATGAGAGAAGCCTTCGCTAGAGGGGCTTGTGGAAAGTAGGCATCCTTCTTGTGTCTAAGCCAGGCAATCAGCTCTCATCTCCAGGCAATTTGGGGTCCACGGAGCATTTCTCGAGTGGCTCTATGAACTTGGTATTCCTCTAGACTTGGCACGTTGTTCTTGGGGAACTTCTGGAGTTGCATAAAGGAAGTCAAGCCACTGTCGTTTTTCATGGGGAACGGGGGATGGCGCCGGAGTCAAGGCAGGGGAATCGGGCCTCATCTCTGTTTGATGTGGGGTACATGGAGCTCTTTCGCGTGCTTGTGTGACCTCAGGGTCCCTCTCTAATTGTGACAGTGTTCTTGCGGATTGTCTGGAGATCCATCAAGCAAGTCGAGGTCCTTACATGTTTCATGGAGATCACGGGATTTCTCTGCATGCATTGCAGGGGCTCGGGCCTCATCTCGCTTTAAGGGGGAAGTGTCATGGTTTTTCTCGAGTTGCGGCGGGGACCTGAGGTATATTATCGAGTTACGGCGGGGATGGCCCTTTAAGAATCGTGATTGTCCAGCGACGTCATGACTCCTGTCCAGTTATGAAGGACACTTCAGGAATCTCTTCGAGGCTTGGCAGGGCCAAAGGGATGCTTCTCGAGGTGAGTTGGGAGACCCAGGGTCCCTTTCCAGGAGCCACAGTGATATTGGGATTTCTCTCAATGTTCAAGAGCAGTCAGGCATCGTCACCTTTTGAAGCAGTGAACTCTGCGTGCCGCTCGAGGTGTCAAAGGCATGTGAGGCATTCCGTCAAAGGAGTCGGGGACTTAGGGTTTCTCTAGTGACTCCTCTCGGGATTCAGACATCCCTTCACCTTGTGAGATGAAAGATGAGCCTGTATTCAAGCCACTGCAAGGAAACCCGGCCTCCTTTAAGGTCAGGGCTTCTCGGTGTATATTCCACTTGAGGCAGAAAACTCAGGGTCCCTCCCTCACACCTACTGATGTGAGAAGCCCCCACTTGAGGGGCTTGTGGAAAGTTGGCATACGTCTTGAGTCTAAGCCAGGCAATCAGCTCTCCATTCCAGGCAATTTGCGGTCCACGGAGCATTCCTCGTGTTGCTCTGCTGAACTCGGTATTACTCTAGGCTTGGCAGGTTGTTCTCGGGGAACCTCTAGAGTTGCCTAAAGAAAGTCACGCCACTGGTCGTGTTTGCTGTGAATCGGGGTACGGCTCAGCAGTCAAGTCAAGGGAAGCGGGCCTCATCTCAAGTTGATTTGGGGTACATGGAGCCACTTCGTGATGCTTGTGTGACCTAAGGGTTCCTCTCTACTTGTGACAGTGTTCTTGGGGATTGTCTCGAGATCCAACAAGCAAGTCGAGGCTTCTTACATGTTTCATGCGGATCACGGGATTGCTCTGCATGCATTGAAAGGTAATCGGGCATCATTTCTCTTTGAGGGGGAAGTCTCATGGTTTTTCTCGAGTTGCGGCGGGGACCTGGGGTATATTCTCGAGTTACGGCGGGGATGTCCCTTCAACACTCGTGTTGGTCCAGCGACGTCAGGACTCCTATCTAGTTATGAGGGACACCTTATGAATCTCTTCTAGGCTTGGCAGGGCCAAAGGGACGCTTCTTTGATGTAAGGCGGGAGACCAAGGGTCCCTTTCCAGTAGCCACAGGGATATTGGGATTCCTGTTAATGTTCAAGAGGAGTCAGGCATCGTCAGCTTTTGATGCAGTGAACTGTGCGGGCCGCTCGAGGTGTCAAAAGCATGCGAGGCATTCCATTGAAAGGAGTCGTCGGGGACCTAGGCCTTTCTCTAGGGACTCCACAGGGGATTCAGACAACCCTTCACCTTGTGAGATGAAAGAGGAGCCTGTATTCCAGCCACTGCAAGGAAACCCGGCCTCCTTTCGAGTCAGGGCTTCACGGTATATATTCCACTTGAGGCAGCAAACTCAGGGTCCCTCCCTCACACCTACTGCTGAGAGAAGCCTCCTCTTGAGTGGCTTGTGGATACTTGGCATATGTCTTGAGTCTAAGCCAGGCAATCAGCTCTCATCTCCAGGCAATTTGGGGTCCATGGAGCATACCTGGAGTTGCTCTTCTGAATTTGGTATTCCTCTAGGCTTGGCACGTTGTTCTCGTGGAACCTCTGGTGTTGCCTAAAGGAAGTCAAGCCACTGGTCGTGTTTGATGTGGATTAGGGGATGGCTCTGAAGTCAAGGCTGGGGAATTCTGCCGCATCTCGTGTTGATTTGGGGTACATGGAACTCCTTCGCGATGCTGGTGTGACCTCAGGTTCCCTCTCTACTTGTGACAGTGATCTTGCGGACTGTCTTGGGATCCATCAAGCAAGTCGAGGCTCCTTACATGTTTCTTTGGTATCACGGGATTGCTTTTCATGCAGTGATGGGGAATCCGGCCTCATCTCGCTTTGGGGGGGAAGTCTCATGGTTTTTCTCGAGTTGCGGCGGGGGGGTCCTGGGGTATATACTCGAGTTACGGAGGGGATGGCCCTTCAACACTCGTGTTTCCCCAGCGACGTCAGGGCTCCTGTCGAGTTATGAGGGACACCTCAGGAATCTCTTCGAGGCTTGGCAGGGCCAAAGAGACTCTCTTTGAGGTGAGGCGGGAGACCCAGGGTCCCTTTCCAGTAGCTCATGTATATGGGGATTCCTCTCAATGTTCAAGAGGAGTCAGGCATCGTCACCATTTGAGGAAGTAAACTGCGTGCCGCTCGAAGTGTCAAAGGCATGTGAGGCATTCCATCGAAAGGTTTCGGGGACCTAGGCCTTTTTCTATGGACTCCACAGGGGATTCATACATCTCTTCACCTTGTGAGATGATAGAGGAGCCTGTATTCAAGTCACTGTAAGGAAACCCATCCTCCTTTCTAGTCAGGGCTTCTCGGTGTATATTCCACTTGAGGCAGCAAACTCAGGGTCCCGCCCTCACACCTACTGCTGAGAGAAGCCTCCTCTTGAGGGGCTTGTGGAAAGTAGGCATCCTCTTGAGTCTAATCCAGGCAATCAGCTCTCATCTCCAGGCAATTTGGGTTCAAGGAGCATTCTTTGAGTGGCTCTATGAACTTGATATTCCTCTAGACTTGGCACGTTTTTCGCGGGGAAACTCTGGAGTTGCCTAAAGGAAGTCAAACCACTGGTCGTGTTTGATGTGGAACGCGGGGTGGCTCTCGAGTCAAGGCAGGGGAATCGGGCTTCATCTCGAGTTGATTTGTGGTACATGAAGCTCCTTCGTGATGCTGGTGTGACCTCAGGGTCCTCTGTACTTGTGACAGTGTTCTTGCGGATTGTCTCGACATCCATCAAGCAAGTAGAGGCTCCTTACATGTTTCATGGGGATCACGGGATTGCTCTGCATGCAGTGCCAGAGAATGGTGCCTCATCTCGCTTTGAGGGGAAAGTCTCATGGTTTTTCTCGAGTTGCGGTGCGGACCTGGGGTATATTCTCGAGATACGGCGGGGATGGCACTTCAACAGTCGTGTTTCTCCAGCGACGTCAGGACTCCTGTCGAGTTATCAGGGACACCTTAGGAATCTCTTCGAGGCTTGGCAGGGCCAAAGGGACGCTTCTCGAGGTGAGGCGGGAGACCAAGGGACCCTTTCCAGTAGCTCAGGGATATGGGGATTCCTGTCAATGTTCAAGAGGAGTCAGGCATCGTCATCTTTTGAAGCAGTGAACTCTGCGTGCCGCTCGAGGTGTCAAAGGCATGTGAGGCATTCCGTCGAAAGAAGTCGGGGACCTAGGGCTTTCTCTAGGGACTCCACAGGGGGGATTCAGTCATCCCTTCACCTTGTGAGATGATAGAGGAGCCTGTATTCAAGTCACTGTAAGGAAACCCAGCCTCCTTTCGAGTCAGGGCTTCTCGGTGTATATTCCACTTGAGGCAGCAAACTCAGGGTCCCTCCCTAACACCTACTGATGAGAGAAGCCTTCGCTAGAGGGGCTTGTGGAAAGTAGGCATCCTTCTTGTGTCTAAGCCAGGCAATCAGCTCTCATCTCCAGGCAATTTGGGGTCCACGGAGCATTTCTCGAGTGGCTCTATGAACTTGGTATTCCTCTAGACTTGGCACGTTGTTCTTGGGGAACTTCTGGAGTTGCATAAAGGAAGTCAAGCCACTGTCGTGTTTCATGGGGAACGGGGGATGGCGCCGGAGTCAAGGCAGGGGAATCGGGCCTCATCTCTGTTTGATGTGGGGTACATGGAGCTCTTTCGCGATGCTTGTGTGACCTCAGGGTCCCTCTCTAATTGTGACAGTGTTCTTGCGGATTGTTGTCTGGAGATCCATCAAGCAAGTCGAGGTCCTTACATGTTTCATGGAGATCACGGGATTTCTCTGCATGCATTGCAGGGGACTCGGGCCTCATCTCGCTTTAAGGGGGAAGTGTCATGGTTTTTCTCGAGTTGCGGCGGGGACCTGAGGTATATTATCGAGTTACGGCGGGGATGGCCCTTTAAGAATCGTGATTGTCCAGCGACGTCATGACTCCTGTCCAGTTATGAAGGACACTTCAGGAATCTCTTCGAGGCTTGGCAGGGCCAAAGGGATGCTTCTCGAGGTGAGTTGGGAGACCCAGGGTCCCTTTCCAGGAGCCACAGTGATATTGGGATTTCTCTCAATGTTCAAGAGCAGTCAGGCATCGTCACCTTTTGAAGCAGTGAACTCTGCGTGCCGCTCGAGGTGTCAAAGGCATGTGAGGCATTCCGTCAAAGGAGTCGGGGACTTAGGGTTTCTCTAGTGACTCCACTCGGGATTCAGACATCCCTTCACCTTGTGAGATGAAAGATGAGCCTGTATTCAAGCCACTGCAAGGAAACCCGGCCTCCTTTAAGGTCAGGGCTTCTCGGTGTATATTCCACTTGAGGCAGAAAACTCAGGGTCCCTCCCTCACACCTACTGATGTGAGAAGCCCCCACTTGAGGGGCTTGTGGAAAGTTGGCATACGTCTTGAGTCTAAGCCAGGCAATCAGCTCTCCATTCCAGGCAATTTGCGGTCCACGGAGCATTCCTCGTTTTGCTCTGCTGAACTCGGTATTACTCTAGGCTTGGCAGGTTGTTCTCGGGGAACCTCTAGAGTTGCCTAAAGAAAGTCACGCCACTGGTCGTGTTTGCTGTGAATCGGGGTACGGCTCAGCAGTCAAGTCAAGGGAAGCGGGCCTCATCTCAAGTTGATTTGGGGTACATGGAGCCACTTCGTGATGCTTGTGTGACCTCAGGGTTCCTCTCTACTTGTGACAGTGTTCTTGGGGATTGTCTCGAGATCCAACAAGCAAGTCGAGGCTTCTTACATGTTTCATGTGGATAACGGGATTGCTCTGCATGCATTGAAAGGTAATCGGGCATCATTTCGCTTTGAGGGGGAAGTCTCATGGTTTTTTTCGAGTTGCGGCGGGGACCTGGGGTATATTCTCGAGTTACGGCGGGGATGTCCCTTCAACACTCGTGTTGGTCCAGCGACGTCAGGACTCCTATCTAGTTATGCGGGACACGTTATGAATCTCTTCTAGGCTTGGCAGGGCCAAAGGGACGCTTCTTTGATGTGAGGCGGGAGACCAAGGGTCCCTTTCCAGTAGCCACAGGAATATTGGGATTCCTGTTAATGTTCAAGAGGAGTCAGGCATCGTCAGCTTTTGATGCAGTGAACTGTGCGGGCCGCTCGAGGTGTCAAAAGCATGCGAGGCATTCCGTTGAAAGGAGTCGGGGATCTAGGCCTTTCTCTAGGGACTCCACAGGGGATTCAGACATCCCTTCACCTTGTGAGATGAAAGAGGAGCCTGTATTCCAGCCACTGCAAGGAAACCCATCCTCCTTTCTAGTCAGGGCTTCTCGGTGTATATTCCACTTGAGGCAGCAAACTCAGGGTCCCGCCCTCACACCTACTGCTGAGAGAAGCCTTCTCTTGAGGGGCTTGTGGAAAGTAGGCATCCTCTTGAGTCTAAGCCAGACAATCAGCTCTCATCTCCAGGCAATTTGGGTTCAAGGAGCATTATTTGAGTGGCTCTATGAACTTGATATTCCTCTAGACTTGGCACGTTTTTCTCGGGGAAACTCTGGAGTTGCCTAAAGGAAGTCAAACCACTGGTCGTGTTTGATGTGGAACGCGGGGTGGCTCTCGAGTCAAGGCAGGGGAATCGGGCTTCATCTCGAGTTGATTTGTGGTACATGAAGCTCCTTCGTGATGCTGGTGTGACCTCAGGGTCCCTCTGTACTTGTGACAGTGTTCTTGCGGATTGTCTCGACATCCATCAAGCAAGTAGAGGCTCCTTACATGTTTCATGGGGATCACGGGATTGCTCTGCATGCAGTGCCAGAGAATGGTGCCTCATCTCGCTTTGAGGGGAAAGTCTCATGGTTTTTCTCGAGTTGCGGTGCGGACCTGGGGTATATTCTCGAGATACGGGCGGGGATGGCACTTCAAAAGTGTGTTTCTTCAGCGACGTCAGGACTCCTGTCGAGTTATCAGGGACACCTTAGGAATCTCTTCGAGGCTTGGCAGGGCCAAAGGGACGCTTCTCGAGGTGAGGCGGGAGACCAAGGGACCCTTTCCAGTAGCTCAGGGATATGGGATTCCTGTCAATGTTCAAGAGGAGTCAGGCATCGTCATCTTTTGAAGCAGTGAACTCTGCGTGCCGCTCGAGGTGTCAAAGGCATGTGAGGCATTCCGTCGAAAGAAGTCGGGGACCTAGGGCTTTCTCTAGGGACTCCACAGGGGATTCAGTCATCCCTTCACCTTGTGAGATGATAGAGGAGCCTGTATTCAAGTCACTGTAAGGAAACCCAGCCTCCTTTCGAGTCAGGGCTTCTCGGTGTATATTCCACTTGAGGCAGCAAACTCAGGGTCCCTCCCTAACACCTACTGATGAGAGAAGCCTTCGCTAGAGGGGCTTGTGGAAAGTAGGCATCCTTCTTGTGTCTAAGCCAGGCAATCAGCTCTCATCTCCAGGCAATTTGGGGTCCACGGAGCATTTCTCGAGTGGCTCTATGAACTTGGTATTCCTCTAGACTTGGCACGTTGTTCTTGGGGAACTTCTGGAGTTTGCATAATGGAAGTCAAGCCACTGTCGTGTTTGATGGGGAACGGGGGATGGCTCTGGAGTCAAGGCAGGGGAATCGGGCCTCATCTCTGTTTGATGTGGGGTACATGGAGCTCTTTCGCGATGCTTGTGTGACCTCAGGGTCCCTCTCTAATTGTGACAGTGTTCTTGCGGATTGTCTGGAGATCCATCAAGCAAGTCGAGGTCCTTACATGTTTCATGGAGATCACGGGATTTCTCTGCATGCATTGCAGGGGACTCGGGCCTCATCTCGCTTTAAGGGGGAAGTGTCATGGTTTTTCTCGAGTTGCGGCGGGGACCTGAGGTATATTATCGAGTTACGGCGGGGATGGCCCTTTAAGAATCGTGATTGTCCAGCGACGTCATGACTCCTGTCCAGTTATGAAGGACACTTCAGGAATCTCTTCGAGGCTTGGCAGGGCCAAAGGGATGCTTCTCGAGGTGAGTTGGGAGACCCAGGGTCCCTTTCCAGGAGCCACAGTGATATTGGGATTTCTCTCAATGTTCAAGAGCAGTCAGGCATCGTCACCTTTTGAAGCAGTGAACTCTGCGTGCCGCTCGAGGTGTCAAAGGCATGTGAGGCATTCCGTCAAAGGAGTCGGGGACTTAGGGTTTCTCTAGTGACTCCACTCGGGATTCAGACATCCCTTCACCTTGTGAGATGAAAGATGAGCCTGTATTCAAGCCACTGCAAGGAAACCCGGCCTCCTTTAAGGTCAGGGCTTCTCGGTGTATATTCCACTTGAGGCAGAAAACTCAGGGTCCCTCCCTCACACCTACTGATGTGAGAAGCCCCCACTTGAGGGGCTTGTGGAAAGTTGGCATACGTCTTGAGTCTAAGCCAGGCAATCAGCTCTCCATTCCAGGCAATTTGCGGTCCACGGAGCATTCCTCGTTTTGCTCTGCTGAACTCGGTATTACTCTAGGCTTGGCAGGTTGTTCTCGGGGAACCTCTAGAGTTGCCTAAAGAAAGTCACGCCACTGGTCGTGTTTGCTGTGAATCGGGGTACGGCTCAGCAGTCAAGTCAAGGGAAGCGGGCCTCATCTCAAGTTGATTTGGGGTACATGGAGCCACTTCGTGATGCTTGTGTGACCTCAGGGTTCCTCTCTACTTGTGACAGTGTTCTTGGGGATTGTCTCGAGATCCAACAAGCAAGTCGAGGCTTCTTACATGTTTCATGTGGATAACGGGATTGCTCTGCATGCATTGAAAGGTAATCGGGCATCATTTCGCTTTGAGGGGGAAGTCTCATGGTTTTTTTTCGAGTTGCGGCGGGGACCTGGGGTATATTCTCGAGTTACGGCGGGGATGTCCCTTCAACACTCGTGTTGGTCCAGCGACGTCAGGACTCCTATCTAGTTATGCGGGACACGTTATGAATCTCTTCTAGGCTTGGCAGGGCCAAAGGGACGCTTCTTTGATGTGAGGCGGGAGACCAAGGGTCCCTTTCCAGTAGCCACAGGAATATTGGGATTCCTGTTAATGTTCAAGAGGAGTCAGGCATCGTCAGCTTTTGATGCAGTGAACTGTGCGGGCCGCTCGAGGTGTCAAAAGCATGCGAGGCATTCCGTTGAAAGGAGTCGGGGATCTAGGCCTTTCTCTAGGGACTCCACAGGGGATTCAGACATCCCTTCACCTTGTGAGATGAAAGAGGAGCCTGTATTCCAGCCACTGCAAGGAAACCCATCCTCCTTTTCTAGTCAGGGCTTCTCGGTGTATATTCCACTTGAGGCAGCAAACTCAGGGTCCCGCCCTCACACCTACTGCTGAGAGAAGCCTTCTCTTGAGGGGCTTGTGGAAAGTAGGCATCCTCTTGAGTCTAAGCCAGACAATCAGCTCTCATCTCCAGGCAATTTGGGTTCAAGGAGCATTATTTGAGTGGCTCTATGAACTTGATATTCCTCTAGACTTGGCACGTTTTTCGCGGGGAAACTCTGGAGTTGCCTAAAGGAAGTCAAACCACTGGTCGTGTTTGATGTGGAACGCGGGGTGGCTCTCGAGTCAAGGCAGGGGAATCGGGCTTCATCTCGAGTTGATTTGTGGTACATGAAGCTCCTTCGTGATGCTGGTGTGACCTCAGGGTCCCTCTGTACTTGTGACAGTGTTCTTGCGGATTGTCTCGACATCCATCAAGCAAGTAGAGGCTCCTTACATGTTTCATGGGGATCACGGGATTGCTCTGCATGCAGTGCCAGAGAATGGTGCCTCATCTCGCTTTGAGGGGGGGAAAGTCTCATGGTTTTTCTCGAGTTGCGGTGCGGACCTGGGGTATATTCTCGAGATACGGCGGGGATGGCACTTCAAAAGTGGTGTTTCTTCAGCGACGTCAGGACTCCTGTCGAGTTATCAGGGACACCTTAGGAATCTCTTCGAGGCTTGGCAGGGCCAAAGGGACCGCTTCTCGAGGTGAGGCGGGAGACCAAGGGACCCTTTCCAGTAGCTCAGGGATATGGGATTCCTGTCAATGTTCAAGAGGAGTCAGGCATCGTCATCTTTTGAAGCAGTGAACTCTGCGTGCCGCTCGAGGTGTCAAAGGCATGTGAGGCATTCCGTCGAAAGAAGTCGGGGACCTAGGGCTTTCTCTAGGGACTCCACAGGGGATTCAGTCATCCCTTCACCTTGTGAGATGATAGAGGAGCCTGTATTCAAGTCACTGTAAGGAAACCCAGCCTCCTTTCGAGTCAGGGCTTCTCGGTGTATATTCCACTTGAGGCAGCAAACTCAGGGTCCCCCCCTAACACCTACTGATGAGAGAAGCCTTCGCTAGAGGGGCTTGTGGAAAGTAGGCATCCTTCTTGTGTCTAAGCCAGGCAATCAGCTCTCATCTCCAGGCAATTTGGGGTCCACGGAGCATTTCTCGAGTGGCTCTATGAACTTTGTATTCCTCTAGACTTGGCACGTTGTTCTTGGGGAACTTCTGGAGTTGCATAATGGAAGTCAAGCCACTGTCGTGTTTTTGATGGGGAACGGGGGATGGCGCTCTGAGTCAAGGCAGGGGAATCGGGCCTCATCTCTGTTTGATGTGGGGTACATGGAGCTCTTTCGCGATGCTTGTGTGACCTCAGGGTCCCTCTCTAATTGTGACAGTGTTCTTGCGGATTGTCTGGAGATCCATCAAGCAAGTCGAGGTCCTTACAGGTTTCATGGAGATCACGGGATTTCTCTGCATGCATTGCAGTGGACTCGGGCCTCATCTCGCTTTAAGGGGGAAGTGTCATGGTTTTTCTCGAGTTGCGGCGGGGACCTGAGGTATATTATCGAGTTACGGCGGGGATGGCCCTTTAAGAATCGTGATTGTCCAGCGACGTCATGACTCCTGTCCAGTTATGAAGGACACTTCAGGAATCTCTTCGAGGCTTGGCAGGGCCAAAGGGATGCTTCTCGAGGTGAGTTGGGAGACCCAGGGTCCCTTTCCAGGAGCCACAGTGATATTGGGATTTCTCTCAATGTTCAAGAGCAGTCAGGCATCGTCACCTTTTGAAGCAGTGAACTCTGCGTGCCGCTCGAGGTGTCAAAGGCATGTGAGGCATTCCGTCAAAGGAGTCGGGGACTTAGGGTTTCTCTAGTGACTCCACTCGGGATTCAGACATCCCTTCACCTTGTGAGATGAAAGATGAGCCTGTATTCAAGCCACTGAAAGGAAACCCGGCCTCCTTTAAGGTCAGGGCTTCTCGGTGTATATTCCACTTGAGGCAGAAAACTCAGGGTCCCTCCCTCACACCTACTGATGAGAAGCCCCCACTTGAGGGGCTTGTGGAAAGTTGGCATACGTCTTGAGTCTAAGCCAGGCAATCAGCTCTCCATTCCAGGCAATTTGCGGTCCACGGAGCATTCCTCGTTTTGCTCTGCTGAACTCGGTATTACTCTAGGCTTGGCAGGTTGTTCTCGGGGAACCTCTAGAGTTGCCTAAAGAAAGTCACGCCACTGGTCGTGTTTGCTGTGAATCGGGGTACGGCTCAGCAGTCAAGTCAAGGGAAGCGGGCCTCATCTCAAGTTGATTTGGGGTACATGGAGCCACTTCGTGATGCTTGTGTGACCTCAGGGTTCCTCTCTACTTGTGACAGTGTTCTTGGGGATTGTCTCGAGATCCAAAGCAAGTCGAGGCTTCTTACATGTTTCATGTGGATAACGGGATTGCTCTGCATGCATTGAAAGGTAATCGGGCATCATTTCGCTTTGAGGGGGAAGTCTCATGGTTTTTTTCGAGTTGCGGCGGGGACCTGGGGTATATTCTCGAGTTACGGCGGGGATGTCCCTTCAACACTCGTGTTGGTCCAGCGACGTCAGGACTCCTATCTAGTTATGCGGGACACGTTATGAATCTCTTATAGGCTTGGCAGGGCCAAAGGGACGCTTCTTTGATGTGAGGCGGGAGACCAAGGGTCCCTTTCCAGTAGCCACAGGAATATTGGGATTCCTGTTAATGTTCAAGAGGAGTCAGGCATCGTCAGCTTTTGATGCAGTGAACTGTGCGGGCCGCTCGAAGTGTCAAAAGCATGCGAGGCATTCCGTTGAAAGGAGTCGGGGACTAGGCCTTTCTCTAGGGACTCCACACGGGATTCAGACATCCCTTCACCTTGTGAGATGAAAGAGGAGCCTGTATTCCAGCCACTGCAAGGAAACCCATCCTCCTTTCTAGTCAGGGCTTCTCGGTGTATATTCCACTTGAGGCAGCAAACTCAGGGTCCCGCCCTCACACCTACTGCTGAGAGAAGCCTTCTCTTGAGGGGCTTGTGGAAAGTAGGCATCCTCTTGAGTCTAAGCCAGACAATCAGCTCTCATCTCCAGGCAATTTGGGTTCAAGGAGCATTATTTGAGTGGCTCTATGAACTTGATATTCCTCTAGACTTGGCACGTTTTTCGCGGGCAAACTCTGGAGTTGCCTAAAGTAAGTCAAACCACTGGTCGTGTTTGATGTGGAACGCGGGGTGGCTCTCGAGTCAAGGCAGGGGAATCGGGCTTCATCTCGAGTTGATTTGTGGTACATGAAGCTCCTTCGTGATGCTGGTGTGACCTCAGGGTCCCTCTGTACTTGTGACAGTGTTCTTGCGGATTGTCTCGACATCCATCAAGCAAGTAGAGGCTCCTTACATGTTTCATGGGGATCACGGGATTGCTCTGCATGCAGTGCCAGAGAATGGTGCCTCATCTCGCTTTGAGGGGAAAGTCTCATGGTTTTTCTCGAGTTGCGGTGCGGACCTGGGGTATATTCTCGAGATACGGCGGGGATGGCACTTCAAAGTGGTGTTTCTTCAGCGACGTCAGGACTCCTGTCGAGTTATCAGGGACACCTTAGGAATCTCTTCGAGGCTTGGCAGGGCCAAAGGGACGCTTCTCGAGGTGAGGCGGGAGACCAAGGGACCCTTTCCAGTAGCTCAGGGATATGGTGATTCCTGTCAATGTTCAAGAGGAGTCAGGCATCGTCATCTTTTGAAGCAGTGAACTCTGCGTGCCGCTCGAGGTGTCAAAGGCATGTGAGGCATTCCGTCGAAAGAAGTCGGGGACCTAGGGCTTTCTCTAGGGACTCCACAGGGGATTCAGTCATCCCTTCACCTTGTGAGATGATAGAGGAGCCTGTATTCAAGTCACTGTAAGGAAACCCAGCCTCCTTTCGAGTCAGGGCTTCTCGGTGTATATTCCACTTGAGGCAGCAAACTCAGGGTCCCTCCCTAACACCTACTGATGAGAGAAGCCTTCTAGAGGGGCTTGTGGAAAGTAGGCATCCTTCTTGTGTCTAAGCCAGGCAATCAGCTCTCATCTCCAGGCAATTTGGGGTCCACGGAGCATTTCTCGAGTGGCTCTATGAACTTTGTATTCCTCTAGACTTGGCACGTTGTTCTTGGGGAACTTCTGGAGTTGCATAAAGGAAGTCAAGCCACTGTCGTGTTTGATGGGGAACGGGGGATGGCGCCGGAGTCAAGGCAGGGGAATCGGGCCTCATCTCTGTTTGATGTGGGGGTACATGGAGCTCTTTCGCGATGCTTGTGTGTGACCTCAGGGTCCCTCTCTAATTGTGACAGTGTTCTTGCGGATTGTCTGGAGATCCATCAAGCAAGTCGAGGTCCTTACAGTTTCATGGAGATCACGGGATTTCTCTGCATGCATTGCAGGGGACTCGGGCCTCATCTCGCTTTAAGGGGGAAGTGTCATGGTTTTTCTCGAGTTGCGGCGGGGACCTGAGGTATATTATCGAGTTACGGCGGGGATGGCCCTTTAAGAATCGTGATTGTCCAGCGACGTCATGACTCCTGTCCAGTTATGAAGGACACTTCAGGAATCTCTTCGAGGCTTGGCAGGGCCAAAGGGATGCTTCTCGAGGTGAGTTGGGAGACCCAGGGTCCCTTTCCAGGAGCCACAGTGATATTGGGATTTCTCTCAATGTTCAAGAGCAGTCAGGCATTGTCACCTTTTGAAGCAGTGAACTCTGCGTGCCGCTCGAGGTGTCAAAGGCATGTGAGGCATTCCGTCAAAGGAGTCGGGGACTTAGGGTTTCTCTAGTGACTCCACTCGGGATTCAGACATCCCTTCACCTTGTGAGATGAAAGATGAGCCTGTATTCAAGCCACTGAAAGGAAACCCGGCCTCCTTTAAGGTCAGGGCTTCTCGGTGTATATTCCACTTGAGGCAGAAAACTCAGGGTCCCTCCCTCACACCTACTGATGTGAGAAGCCCCCACTTGAGGGGCTTGTGGAAAGTTGGCATACGTCTTGAGTCTAAGCCAGGCAATCAGCTCTCCATTCCAGGCAATTTGCGGTCCACGGAGCATTCCTCGTTTTGCTCTGCTGAACTCGGTATTACTCTAGGCTTGGCAGGTTGTTCTCGGGGAACCTCTAGAGTTGCCTAAAGAAAGTCACGCCACTGGTCGTGTTTGCTGTGAATCGGGGTACGGCTCAGCAGTCAAGTCAAGGGAAGCGGGCCTCATCTCAAGTTGATTTGGGGTACATGGAGCCACTTCGTGATGCTTGTGTGACCTCAGGGTTCCTCTCTACTTGTGACAGTGTTCTTGGGGATTGTCTCGAGATCCAACAAGCAAGTCGAGGCTTCTTACATGTTTCATGTGGATCACGGGATTGCTCTGCATGCATTGAAAGGTAATCGGGCATCATTTCGCTTTGAGGGGGAAGTCTCATGGTTTTTTTCGAGTTGCGGCGGGGACCTGGGGTATATTCTCGAGTTACGGCGGGGATGTCCCTTCAACACTCGTGTTGGTCCAGCGACGTCAGGACTCCTATCTAGTTATGCGGGACACGTTATGAATCTCTTCTAGGCTTGGCAGGGCCAAAGGGACGCTTCTTTGATGTGAGGCGGGAGACCAAGGGTCCCTTTCCAGTAGCCACAGGAATATTGGGATTCCTGTTAATGTTCAAGAGGAGTCAGGCATCGTCAGCTTTGATGCAGTGAACTGTGCGGGCCGCTCGAGGTGTCAAAAGCATGCGAGGCATTCCGTTGAAAGGAGTCGGGGATCTAGGCCTTTCTCTAGGGACTCCACACGGGATTCAGACATCCCTTCACCTTGTGAGATGAAAGAGGAGCCTGTATTCCAGCCACTGCAAGGAAACCCATCCTTCTTTCTAGTCAGGGCTTCTCGGTGTATATTCCACTTGAGGCAGCAAACTCAGGGTCCCGCCCTCACACCTACTGCTGAGAGAAGCCTTCTCTTGAGGGGCTTGTGGAAAGTAGGCATCCTCTTGAGTCTAAGCCAGACAATCAGCTCTCATCTCCAGGCAATTTGGGTTCAAGGAGCATTTGAGTGGCTCTATGAACTTGATATTCCTCTAGACTTGGCACGTTGTTCGCGGGGCAAACTCTGGAGTTGCCTAAAGTAAGTCAAACCACTGGTCGTGTTTGATGTGGAACGCGGGGTGGCTCTCGAGTCAAGGCAGGGGAATCGGGCTTCATCTCGAGTTGATTTGTGGTACATGAAGCTCCTTCGTGATGCTGGTGTGACCTCAGGGTCCCTCTGTACTTGTGACAGTGTTCTTGCGGATTGTCTCGACATCCATCAAGCAAGTAGAGGCTCCTTACATGTTTCATGGGGATCACGGGATTGCTCTGCATGCAGTGCCAGAGAATGGTGCCTCATCTCGCTTTGAGGGGAAAGTCTCATGGTTTTTCTCGAGTTGCGGTGCGGACCTGGGGTATATTCTCGAGATACGGCGGGGATGGCACTTCAAAAGTGGTGTTTCTTCAGCGACGTCAGGACTCCTGTCGAGTTATCAGGGACACCTTAGGAATCTCTTCGAGGCTTGGCAGGGCCAAAGGGACCGCTTCTCGAGGTGAGGCGGGAGACCAAGGGACCCTTTCCAGTAGCTCAGGGATATGGTGATTCCTGTCAATGTTCAAGAGGAGTCAGGCATCGTCATCTTTTGAAGCAGTGAACTCTGCGTGCCGCTCGAGGTGTCAAAGGCATGTGAGGCATTCCGTCGAAAGAAGTCGGGGACCTAGGGCTTTCTCTAGGGACTCCACAGGGGATTCAGTCATCCCTTCACCTTGTGAGATGATAGAGGAGCCTGTATTCAAGTCACTGTAAGGAAACCCAGCCTCCTTTCGAGTCAGGGCTTCTCGGTGTATATTCCACTTGAGGCAGCAAACTCAGGGTCCCTCCCTAACACCTACTGATGAGAGAAGCCTTCGCTAGAGGGGCTTGTGGAAAGTAGGCATCCTTCTTGTGTCTAAGCCAGGCAATCAGCTCTCATCTCCAGGCAATTTGGGGTCCACGGAGCATTTCTCGAGTGGCTCTATGAACTTGGTATTCCTCTAGACTTGGCACGTTGTTCTTGGGGAACTTCTGGAGTTGCATAATGGAAGTCAAGCCACTGTCGTGTTTCATGGGAACGGGGGATGGCGCTGGAGTCAAGGCAGGGGAATCGGGCCTCATCTCTGTTGATGTGGGGTACATGGAGCTCTTTCGCGATGCTTGTGTGACCTCAGGGTCCCTCTCTAATTGTGACAGTGTTCTTGCGGATTGTCTGGAGATCCATCAAGCAAGTCGAGGTCCTTACAGTTTCATGGATCACGGGATTTCTCTGCATGCATTGCAGTGGGGACTCGGGCCTCATCTCGCTTTAAGGGGGAAGTGTCATGGTTTTTCTCGAGTTGCGGCGGGGACCTGAGGTATATTATCGAGTTACGGCGGGGATGGCCCTTTAAGAATCGTGATTGTCCAGCGACGTCATGACTCCTGTCCAGTTATGAGGGACACTTCAGGAATCTCTTCGAGGCTTGGCAGGGCCAAAGGGATGCTTCTCGAGGTGAGTTGGGAGACCCAGGGTCCCTTTCCAGGAGCCACAGTGATATTGGGATTTCTCTCAATGTTCAAGAGCAGTCAGGCATCGTCACCTTTTGAAGCAGTGAACTCTGCGTGCCGCTCGAGGTGTCAAAGGCATGTGAGGCATTCCGTCAAAGGAGTCGGGGACTTAGGGTTTCTCTAGTGACTCCACTCGGGATTCAGACATCCCTTCACCTTGTGAGATGAAAGATGAGCCTGTATTCAAGCCACTGAAAGGAAACCCGGCCTCCTTTAAGGTCAGGGCTTCTCGGTGTATATTCCACTTGAGGCAGAAAACTCAGGGTCCCTCCCTCACACCTACTGATGTGAGAAGCCCCCACTTGAGGGGCTTGTGGAAAGTTGGCATACGTCTTGAGTCTAAGCCAGGCAATCAGCTCTCCATTCCAGGCAATTTGCGGTCCACGGAGCATTCCTCGTTTTGCTCTGCTGAACTCGGTATTACTCTAGGCTTGGCAGTTGTTCTCGGGGAACCTCTAGAGTTGCCTAAAGAAAGTCACGCCACTGGTCGTGTTTGCTGTGAATCGGGGTACGGCTCAGCAGTCAAGTCAAGGGAAGCGGGCCTCATCTCAAGTTGATTTGGGGTACATGGAGCCACTTCGTGATGCTTGTGTGACCTCAGGGTTCCTCTCTACTTGTGACAGTGTTCTTGGGGATTGTCTCGAGATCCAACAAGCAAGTCGAGGCTTCTTACATGTTTCATGTGGATAACGGGATTGCTCTGCATGCATTGAAAGGTAATCGGGCATCATTTCGGTTTGAGGGGGAAGTCTCATGGTTTTTTTCGAGTTGCGGCGGGGACCTGGGGTATATTCTCGAGTTACGGCGGGGATGTCCCTTCAACACTCGTGTTGGTCCAGCGACGTCAGGACTCCTATCTAGTTATGCGGGACACGTTATGAATCTCTTATAGGCTTGGCAGGGCCAAAGGGACGCTTCTTTGATGTGAGGCGGGAGACCAAGGGTCCCTTTCCAGTAGCCACAGGAATATTGGGATTCCTGTTAATGTTCAAGAGGAGTCAGGCATCGTCAGCTTTTGATGCAGTGAACTGTGCGGGCCGCTCGAAGTGTCAAAAGCATGCGAGGCATTCCGTTGAAAGGAGTAGGGGATCTAGGCCTTTCTCTAGGGACTCCACACGGGATTCAGACATCCCTTCACCTTGTGAGATGAAAGAGGAGCCTGTATTCCAGCCACTGCAAGGAAACCCATCCTTCTTTCTAGTCAGGGCTTCTCGGTGTATATTCCACTTGAGGCAGCAAACTCAGGGTCCCGCCCTCACACCTACTGCTGAGAGAAGCCTTCTCTTGAGGGGCTTGTGGAAAGTAGGCATCCTCTTGAGTCTAAGCCAGACAATCAGCTCTCATCTCCAGGCAATTTGGGTTCAAGGAGCATTATTTGAATGGCTCTATGAACTTGATATTCCTCTAGACTTGGCACGTTTTTCGCGGGCAAACTCTGGAGTTGCCTAAAGTAAGTCAAACCACTGGTCGTGTTTGATGTGGAACGCGGGGTGGCTCTCGAGTCAAGGCAGGGGAATCGGGCTTCATCTCGAGTTGATTTGTGGTACATGAAGCTCCTTCGTGATGCTGGTGTGACCTCAGGGTCCCTCTGTACTTGTGACAGTGTTCTTGCGGATTGTCTCGACATCCATCAAGCAAGTAGAGGCTCCTTACATGTTTCATGGGGATCACGGGATTGCTCTGCATGCAGTGCCAGAGAATGGTGCCTCATCTCGCTTTGAGGGGAAAGTCTCATGGTTTTTCTCGAGTTGCGGTGCGGACCTGGGGTATATTCTCGAGATACGGCGGGGATGGCACTTCAAAAGTGGTGTTTCTTCAGCGACGTCAGGACTCCTGTCGAGTTATCAGGGACACCTTAGGAATCTCTTCGAGGCTTGGCAGGGCCAAAGGGCCGCTTCTCGAGGTGAGGCGGGAGACCAAGGGACCCTTTCCAGTAGCTCAGGGATATGGTGATTCCTGTCAATGTTCAAGAGGAGTCAGGCATCGTCATCTTTTGAAGCAGTGAACTCTGCGTGCCGCTCGAGGTGTCAAAGGCATGTGAGGCATTCCGTCGAAAGAAGTCGGGGACCTAGGGCTTTCTCTAGGGACTCCACTGGGGATTCCGTCATCCCTTCACCTTGTGAGATGATAGAGGAGCCTGTATTCAAGTCACTGTAAGGAAACCCAGCCTCCTTTCGAGTCAGGGCTTCTCGGTGTATATTCCACTTGAGGCAGCAAACTCAGGGTCCCTCCCTAACACCTACTGATGAGAGAAGCCTTCGCTAGAGGGGCTTGTGGAAAGTAGGCATCCTTCTTGTGTCTAAGCCAGGCAATCAGCTCTCATCTCCAGGCAATTTGGGGTCCACGGAGCATTTCTCGAGTGGCTCTATGAACTTGGTATTCCTCTAGACTTGGCACGTTGTTCTTGGGGAACTTCTGGAGTTGCATAATGGAAGTCAA